>JANPWN010000729.1:0-12765 GCA_027406425.1 Blastocystis sp. subtype 8
TGATGCCTTTTGTGCACTCCGAACTGCTTCCTGAGAAGAAGGAAGGTGAGGAGGATGACGAGAAGGAAGACAAGGAGGATGAGAAGGAGGACGCTGAGGAATAATCGACTAGTTTTTGTGAAAACTGTTGAAAAGAGCATGTTTGTTACACTAAAGGGCGAAGAAGTTTTCACTTGTCATCAACTCTATTTGAATCCTCTCCAACCTTAGAGGATATAATCCTATTCGCTAATACTCTTCATTCTCCCGAAGGGAACGAGTGACTTTGTTCTTCTGAATAAACCTATCCACTCTCTTCATAACATGATTAAATCCATCTTCGACTTTGTTGTTACAGAGTACTGTCGCTACCCTTCCTTCACAAATAGTATCACAGGAAAACCATGTTCCTTCTCTCGCTTCAAGGGCAATGTGCTTCTTATCGTTAACACTGCTTCCTCCTGTGGCTTTACTCCTCAGTATAAGGAGCTAGAATCCCTCTACGAGAAATACAAAGAGAAGGGATTCACGGTGATCGCCTTTCCATGCAATCAGTTCCTCTCTCAAGAGTCTGGAACAAGTGAGGACATTCAGAAATTCGTCAAAGAACAATACGGAGTTACCTTTCCTGTGATGGCTAAGAGTGATGTGTCTCTTATCTTCCCTTGTAATCAGTAGGTGAATGGATCCAACACCAATGAAGTATTCTCCTATCTGAAACAGTCCCTTTCTGGTTTCCTTGTCTCGTTCTTCACAATCTCATGGAATGATATCTAGAGGAATCAAGTGGAACTTCACCAAATTCCTTGTTGGAAGAGATGGCCATCCTGTCAAACGCTACAGTCCAACGACTTCTCCTTTCTCCATAGAACAAGATATCTGTAAGGAACTTGAAAAGCCAAACCCATTCAACTCTCTTGTTTGTTCAGAACTCCAACAAACACACCAATGAAACAGAATAAATGAATAACCCTTTCTCTCACTGATTACCATCGTAATACTCCTGCATACACTTGATCTTCAAGAACTCCTCTCCTTGTGTCTACACATTATATTCCTCTCTCAATCCTACTGTCAGTTTCTCAAATGCTCTCACAAACTCAATGGCACACTTGATGTTCACAATGAGAGGCACATTGAAATCCACAGCCATACGACGAATCTTGTATCCATCTGTAATCGCTTGCTCTGTGTTGTTCTTCGGCACCACAATCGCCAGATGAATTGTTTGATGACGGATATAATCCACAGCCAGATCCTCCTTCTGCCCTTCACTTTCCTTAAACACACGATGGAGACGTTCTGGGGGAATACCATAAGCCTCCAGACGAGAGAAGGTTCCTTTGGTTGCAAAGAAGTGAATGTTCATATCCTTCAGCAATTCCAATCCCTCCTTGAACTGATTGAAATCATCCTCAGGAATACTGATAAGGAAGTTCCGAGGACGCGAATCGTTCTTTTCAAAGAACTGGAAATGGAAGTTTGTGGACAATAAGGCCTTCAGGAATGCCTCACTCACTGTCTCACCATAACAGGCCACTTCTCCTGTTGACGCCATCTCCACACCTGTTGTGGGATCTGCGCCGCTGAGACGAGTGAAAGAGAACATAGGAGCCTTGCAACCCACATAGTTCAGATCACGCAACACGATATTACCTCGCTTGTAAGGCAGACCCACCATCACACGTGTAGCCAACTCAATGAAATTGAAATCGAAGGTCTTCGAGATGAACGGGAATGTACGAGAAGCCCGCAGATTACACTCAATCACCTTCACATCATTGTTCTTTGCCAACAGCTGGATGTTGAATGGACCTGTGATGTGGAGAGACTTGGCGATTGCGCGAGCAATCTGACGAATACGACGCTCTGTTTCTGTATACAGCTTCATGCTGGGCAACAGGAGTGTCGCATCACCTGAGTGCACTCCAGCATTCTCAATGTGTTCAGAGATAGCATAATTGATAATATCACCTTGATCGGCCACAGCATCAAATTCAATCTCCTTAGCTCCCAGAATAAACTTACTCACCACAACAGGATAATCCGAACTAATCATAGCAGCACGACCCAGACATTGAGTCAGTTGGTCATTGTTCATACACACACTCATCGCAGCACCACTCAACACGAAGGAAGGACGCACCAACACTGGATAACCAACCTTCTCTACAAACTCAAAGGCCTTCGCCACAGAAGTCACTGGCATCCACTCAGGCTGATCGATACCCAGCCCATCCAATAGATTACTGAACTTGCTTCGATCCTCTGCACACTCGATCATGGAAGGTGAGGTTCCGAAGATATGAACCTTGTTATGAGCGAGTGGAAGTGAAAGATTGTTCGGAATCTGACCTCCCACACTAATAATCACACCTTCTGACTGTTCCACTTCATAGATATCCAGAATACGCTCTAATGAGAGTTCCTCGAAGTATAAACGATCACTCTCGTCATAATCAGTTGAAACAGTTTCAGGATTGAAGTTTACCACAATCGTCTTCTTCCCTGACTCCTTCAAAGCACGAACACAAGACACAGCAGCCCAATCGAACTCCACAGAGGAACCGATGGCGTAAGGACCACATCCCAACACCATCACACCATGGTCATTAAAGGTGATGTCATGTTCACATCCACTGTATGTCACATACAGGTAGTTGGTCATGGCAGGGAACTCAGCAGCCAGTGTATCCACCTGCTTCACCACAGGAACCACACCCTCACTCTTACGGAGAGCTCGTACAAGAGACTCCTTCTCACGTCGTGTCATCACATGCTCTTTCTCCTCCTTCGAGAAGTCCAACAGCATGGCAATCTGCATATCACTGAAACCAAGACACTTGATTGTCTTCATACGATCAGAAGTCAACTCATTCAGATAACGTCCTCGAAGCCAGACACGAGTCTGATGGATGTGCTCAAGCTTGTATAGGAACCATTTATCAATCTTGGTGATATCATGAATTCTCTGGACACTGTAACCACGCTCCATAGCCAGAGCAATCGCATGGATACGTCGATCATCAGGATGGCGTAGAAGTTGAATATACTGCTCTTCAGACCAATCGGTGTCTGGAAGATCGAAACCCTGCACCAGAGGATTCACCATACGAACAGCCTTCTGTAACGCCTCCTCGAAACGACGACCAATTGACATCACTTCGCCCACTGACTTCATACAGGAACCCAACAGAGGTGACACACGATGGAACTTCTTCAGATCCCATCGAGGCACCTTCACCACACAATAATCCAATGATGGCTCGAAACAGGCTGTAGTGGTGCCTGTCACTCGATTGCTGATCTGAATCAGATTGTTACCCAAAGCCAGCTTCGCTGCCACATATGCCAGAGGATACCCAGTCGCCTTCGAAGCCAGAGCTGATGAACGAGAGAGTCGAGCATTCACCTCAATAATACAGTAATCTTCATTGTCTGGATTCAGTGCATACTGAATATTACACTCACCAATCACTCCCAAATGACGAACCACCTTGATGGCAGTATCACGAAGCATCATATACTCTCGGTTATTCAGAGTTTGAGAAGGAGCCACCACAATCGAATCGCCTGTATGAATGCCCAGAGGGTCAAAATTCTCCATGTTACACACAGTTACACAATTATCATAACAATCACGGACCACTTCATATTCAATCTCCTTCCATCCACGCAAATCCTTATCAATCAACAACTGCTCACTGCAAGTGAATGAACGAGACACAAGCTCCACCAACTCTTCACGATTCTCAGCGAAACCTGAACCCAATCCACCCAAAGCAAATGCAGAACGAACCAAAACAGGATATCCGATCTTTTCTGCCACCTCAATCGCTTCCTCCACAGTTGTAGCAGGATAAGAGAGAGCAAGCTTCTCATTGATTTCATCCAGACGCTCCTTAAACAGCTCACGGTCCTCAGTATCGATCACTGTCTTTATGGGCGTTCCCAACACATGCACATTCCGACGCGTCAGTTCACCTGACTCATACAGACTAATACCTACATTCAAAGCAGTCTGACCACCCATCGACACCAACAGACAATCGGGATGCTCCTTATCTAACACACGCTTCACGAAGTCAGCAGTGACAGGCAAGAAATACACCTTATTAGCAAGGTTCTTACTCGTTTGCACTGTTGCAATGTTCGGATTCATCAACACCACTTCCAATCCTTCCTCACGCATGGCCTTGATGGCTTGCGATCCGCTGTAATCAAACTCTCCTGCCTGACCAATGCTCAAACCTCCTGAACCCAGAATCAATACCTTTCGGTACTTCTGGAGACGGAAGAAGTTTGTGTTCAGAGGGAGACTCAGAGGCGATTCATATCCACGAATGTTATTAACAAAACGATCAAAGAGGAATCGAGTATCCAGAGGACCAGCACAGGCTTCAGGATGGAACTGAGAGGAGAATATCTTCTTGGTGCGATGAATGATACCTTCGTTCGAATAGTCATTGGCATTAAAGAACAGAGGCTGCCAATCCTCAGGTAAGGTCTTCTCATCCACTGCAAATCCGTGGTTCTGAGAGGTGATAAAGCAGTTCCCTGTCAGAAGGTCCACACAAGGTACATTCGCAGCTCGATTGCCAAACTTCATCTTATAGGTCTTTGCACCAGCAGCCAGTGCCAACAGTTGATTCCCCAGACAGATACCGAAGATAGGGATGTCTGTTGTAATGGCCCACTTCAGCTGCTCAATTGTGGCTTGAGCCATCTCTGGGTTACCAGGACCATTACTCAGGAAGATTCCATCATACTCATCGCGATGTGCCTTCAAGTCATAATCGAAGGGCACCACAGTCACTTGAATATTTCTAGCACATAGACAGCGAATGATATTGTTCTTGATACCACAGTCGACAGCGACCACACGAGGAGTCATGCCCTTGTTGAACACACGAGGACTCTTGATCGACACTTCAGCCACCAGATTGCGCAGATTTGGATCCTCAATCTCCACAGGTTGACCAGGGAACTCAATCTTTCCTAACAACACTCCACTCTCACGGATCCTCTTGGTCAGCATTCTCGTGTCGATGCCGTACAAAGCAGGGATGTGATTCTCCTACAGATCGTAAGTATGGAACCGTTAACTAAGACGGATGTGGAGACATGCCGAAGCGACATCCGACAACTCAAAACAGCTCAGGGATTCAATACCACTCAAAACGAGTGATAGAACGAACCCACATTTCTATACCACTCCTGTAACAGACCAGACAGGTTTGCTGACTGATCCTGACTGAGGTGTGGACAACACTCAAACACGCACCTACCTTCAACCATTCACTCAGGGACTTCTTTGCTGCCCAGTGACTGTACTCAAACGAGTAATCAGCAACAATCACTCCAGCAACATGAATAAAATCGGACTCAAACCACTTGGGAAGACCATATTCATCCAGCTCATCACCTGGAACACCATAGTTTCCCATCATAGGAAATGTGAATACTAGAATCTGTCCTCGATAAGAAGGATCTGTCAGGGATTCATGGTAACCCACCATTCCTGTATTGAACACCACTTCTCCAGATCGAGATATCTCCTCTCCAAAGGAAAATCTGACTCATTACCAAAAACGACGGATACGCATACCCCTCAAAAACAGTACCATCAGCAAGAACCAACTTTCCCTTTTTCACGTCTCTATCCACACATGTGTCTCCAAAGTTCGTGATCACTCTTGTTTCTGCAAAAGGTAAGAAATAGACATTTCATTGCATCAACTTACCAGCAGTAACACTCATGGCAACTTAAGAGATATGGTTCAAGGTTCTGGGAAGGTTTTTTGGTCATTGAAGACAGTTCTCGGAATTCCCGCGGGTTGAAATGGGACATAGGAAATGAAATGTATGATTGAATAAGGAAAGAAAATACTAGAATTGGGGTCTTTCTTCTTTATTCGATTGTGGTCCTTTGGTTCCTACTTCCTTCTTGGGATGATTTCTTTAGTGTTACTGTTTCAGTACGCTTCTTCACTTTGATGATAATTGAATTCTGCGAATGGAAGGAGTTATAGAGGAAAAGAAGGAGAAGAAATGTTATTCTCATTTTGGATGCACCCATAGGAAGAATGAATTGTTTAGTGAACATTTATAGGTTGTTATAATCGAATCTGGTGATGTTTCCCATTTACAAAGAAAACGATGCATTTAGTATTATTTGATAGTATAAGGATAAGAAATAACAGAAGCATTATGATGCATTTGAAATTCTCATGCTTCTTGCCAAGGGATCCTATACATTAAGGAGTGGTGAATTATCTCATTTCCTGTTTCCCATCGACCCCAGTTATCAAACTGTGCGAGAGGTGGTGATGAGTGCTTTACATCAGTTAGCTTTATTGTTGATAATATCGATTCCCGTTTAAGTATATAGACATATTATATCGGCAGATGGATTAGGTCCTGACGATATTCTTGTAGCTGTTGAGTTTTCCGATAGCGATGTTTGTATTATTATTTATGAATGATGGAGTAGAGCCGTCACTATTTCATTTCTCTTGATATGCCGATTCTACCATCTGTTGATCATTATTATTTTACTCAATGTGAATCGGTCAATCAATGTACTGACTCATGTGATATAATATTTTATAGCTGTTGCCAGTGTTCCTGCGGAGTCATGTAAACGTGAGTCAGCTTCAGATGATATTGCTGTACCTGAAAAGGTTTGTATTTGACTGTGATAGTAATATCCAGAGGATAAAGGAAGATATTCAGTCATCCGGTGTTGAGAAGACAACAGCAATTGAAACCACACCAGCTGTTAGTCTCTCAAATGGAGAGAGTTTGCCCAGTAGTGAGTCTCCTTCAAAGTCAAATATGACCAAGGTTGCAGGAGTTAAGAAAGAGAATATAGAGGAGAAGGCTCCTGCTCCAATAGAGGAAGTTAATACTGAAGAGAAGTCAAATGAGGATAAAGAGACTAGCAAACCATTTGTTGTAACCTTTGATTCAGAAGGTTGGTCTGATTCATCGAGTTCCTCTGAATCTTCTTCATCTTCCTCTTCACCGGAGTCAAAACCAGATAATAATCAGAAAGATGAAAAGGATATCAAACTGAATGAAAAGAAACTTGATAACACAACAGCCTTTTCTGAATCAGATGGTGATTCGGTGAGTAAAGAGGAGCAGAAGGTACAGATAGCAACTCCTGAACCAGCAACATCTACAGAGCCGGAAACAAAGATGATTGAAAAAGTAACATCATCACTGTCTGAAGAATCGGAGAGCTCTTCTGAGAGTTCGGAAAGCTCTTCCGATGATTCCTCTGATAGTTCTAGCAGTTCATCCGATAATTCAGAGGAAGTAACAAGGGAGGATACAAAGAAACCGAAAGTGGATGCCCAATCATCATTGAAGTCACTTCTACGAGGTTCCATTCATTTGATCCCTTAATTCTAGTGTCAAAAGCCATTCCACGCCAGCCTGAGCCTGTCAAAGCTAAGCCTGCTGTTCCAACTCCGAAATCACGGAATGGACCAGTTCGTGCATTTAAAAACATATTCAAAGAGTAAGTATTACTTGTTATTACAACTGTAGTGGAGACAAAACTACAGAAGTGGAAGTACCGACTCCAAAGATCCCGGTAGCTACAGATAGTTCTAAGGTTTACCGAAAGAATAAGAGAAATCAAAACAAAAAGGGGAAAAAGGAATAAACCTGTTTGGAATCAAACATCAATATTTACGAGTAAATAGCTTCCATATCAATATAAATACCAATACAATAACAAGAATAATAACAACAAGAGTAGGTTGATCAGCATTCGAGAGCAGCTTACTCACTTTGTTCAGTGCCTTTTGCATTCCATTCATCACGTTTGACATATCACTTCCCTAGTAATAACAAAGCAAGTACCATTCGTACCATCCCATCAAGATATCGATTTTGTTGTTTTACTTCACCATCAATATCTACAGCGATCTAAGTGTCAAATAAAATAAAAAAGCAGACACTCTTTAAAGAAGTCATCTTGTTTCGTAGTTCAAGAAGACGATTCTCATTGTCTTGCTCTAAAAGCAATCGAGATCGTTCTAAAGCTATTCGATCATCCTCTTCCTATCCTTAAAGAAGTGCCATTCATATTACTCCAATGAGCTCCCTCTTTGCTGCTTGGTTAGATCTCTTTGTATTCATTTGTATGAAGATGGAAAACGAATATTGGAATTCAAAGATTCGTGCCTCTTTCGGGAATACATTCGTTTCTTGTTTACTCCATACAGAGAGTGTTTGAAATATGAAAGACTATTCATTTGGAACTATCATAGTTCTCTTGATAGTTTTGTAATAGAATGGAAGAGACATGATCTATAGTTGTTACATTCTCTTGGACAGTCGTATTCAACATACTAAACTATTTGCAATCATTTTCTCATACTATTTATCTATAGGATTTTGATACTAAGTTAACATCACGAATTCGTTTGCAAAGACTATCAGATAGTGATCTGGTGGCATGCCAAAAGCAGTCTTCTAACCGTTTGAATAAGAATTGAGTAATGATAATAGAACCTTTTCAGAGGGGATTTTCAGTTGAAGACATCATTCTCAAGATGGGAGGATCGATTGTGGATAATGACATTATGGATGAGTCTTTCTATCATATTCCAACAAAAAAAGTTTCTGTATTTTCTTCTAGTACTATTTTGGAAAAGGAAGCTATATCCAAAGTGTCTCCATCAGTAACAAAGAAGCACCATTTTAGCAAAGAAGCTGGTGTTGTAATATATGAATACAAAAGCTGTTCAGTATCAGGAACAATATCAAAAATGGACTGTATAATCGTAATCAGGATTTGATGTGTAGCCTTAGAATTTGACGATTCCAAGTTTGATGTTACACTTGTAACCACAGGAAGCATGAACCGTAACTTCGTTATGCCGATTTTTGCCAGTCGGTGGAATGGGTAAAACAGATAAGAAGCCAATCATCTATAGTCCAATCGTCTTTGTAATACATTTAAAGGAAGAAGAAGTAACTCCATTTCAATCATTCTTGAAACAAGCAAATTCATCCATTCTTTGTCTGGACCGCATTCAGATTATCACTTATGTAGTGAGTAAAGGTGCTTTCTTGTATGATAACTATCCTATTAACATTCTTCGGAATTTGGGTATTCGGCATGTGAAAACTAGTCATTTCGCTGTTCTGGATATTGATATGTGGATGAGTGGTATATATAAGTATTTGTTTTATATATATAGAGAATTCCTATGAAGAAGTCTTATCACTTCCAAGAGATATTCAAATGAATCCTCGAATTGCAATTATTATTCCTGCATTCTTTCATACTGGCTGGAGTATATACAACGGGACCCTTGTCGAACAAGTGAATTCGTATGACTTGATGTTGGATCTTAAGAATAGAGTCCTGAATCGTATTCCATTTACAATGAAGGAACTTCTTCAATGTCATGCGAAAGGGAAGTGTGCTCCTGTGAAGAAACACTTATTTACACATGTTTGGGTTTTCTGCTGTAATTAGAGATAGTTATATGTTCCTTGGAATTGGATTTCGGATAAAAGAAATAATGAAGTAAAAGCATACTATAATGTAACATGTTGGAAGAATCCATATCAAGAACCTTATGTGATTATTCACCGAAATGATTCCATTGCACACTTCTACGAAGGGTTTATAAATTATGGCTTCAACAAGATTTCTTATATTGAAGCGTTGCGGTTGGATGGCTATCGCTTTGTTATAGGAGGCAACTTTTTTGCTTTCGATTTGCCCCATTATCCGTTTGTGCATGTTTCATTACTGAATCATAGATCCCGATTCCAAAAGCAGCATGCAAACGGTAAAACGTCACTAAGCTATATGACTAACTATTACTACATGCGGAAGATTAAGAAACGTTCTTTAGGAAAGACGGTGTTACATCCAATTTGTCCTCAGGGTATACGGGTTATTGGTTCTGTTAGTTCAAATGGAACGAAAAATGTTTGTAATGTTTGTTGGAGTTATGAAAAAGAAATCTCCGAAGCGGGGAATCGAACCCCGGTCGTCCGCGTGACAGGCGGAAATACTAAACCACTATACTACTTCGGAAGCTCGATTAAATTATCATGAACATCCCTAAAAGGCCATGAAACAAGTGTGTCAACTGAATTATTCATAGAGATGAATGAATCAACATATGTGGTGATTGCTGCTGCTCAGGGCCGCGATTTTAAAGAGAAGAAGAGATACAAACTCATAGTGGGAGTAATGGAGAAATGTGACTTTTAGTGTGAATTTATGGGGAAGACAGAGAGTTCACAATTTTGTAAGAAAAGTACTACACCGTTATTTAACTGTGGTTTGATCTTCCCTAGTTCTTTAGATGATTTTCAGGGAAAGGATCTTGTTATATTTATAGCTTCTGATGAAGGTTTTTTGCGTAAACCGTGTATCGTTTATGATAGGTTTAAGGTTTAGAAAGAAGATTGGACAGTTTATCTTTCGTAATGGAGGCAACCTTTTACAAACATTATTTGGGCCATCTGAAGTCTCTTTTGCTTCTTTAACAAGCAATGAGGAAATAGGAAAAGTACAGCTATGGATTCAGTATATTGAGCGATTTGCACTGTTTTACCCATTTCCAAATTTAAGAGGATTGTCTTCACATGTGTGTGGTGTATCCATTTTTGTCAGGAAGTGTGAAGTTTTTGTATCTATGTATTGTAGTTAAGTAATTACTAGAAGGAGATTGAGTATAAACAGGAATCAGTGTATTGTGAATTGTATGTTAATGGAAAATGCGTTGGGTATACACAGAAATCTAAGGATCTAAGTAGGAGCTTGAAGTGATTGTAAATTGTAGTGTGGAATTTTCGTTTTCTGCTTACTTCTGATGCATTTAATGCGTCGAAGAAGTTTATATTTGCTGTCCACCTTGGGAACGACAGTTTTGTGGGAGAAACAACAATTTTGGGCTCAGATTTATTCGCGAATCGAATGACCGTTTTGAAACTCCCAGTAGCAAAAATGAATTTAAATCATAAATAGCTGAAACATAAGTTTAAGGAGACTGGCTCATTACATGTGGAACCTTGTGTTCTATACTACGATAAGGCTTATGCTGTTTCTGATCCTATTAAACGCGCAGCACGTCGTCTTGGTTTAATAATTGATCTGCTATGATTCGTAGCTCTGAACAGTTATAACACAAAGAAGCCAAATATCCCAGCGATGAAAGAAGAAGATCGATTGAGGGCACAAAGACATCCAGTAGCTCAAACTCTATATGATTTGTATGAAGGACCACAGTATGATGTATTTAATCCTATCTGGAGAGAGAATGAGGAGCAAATAGAAATTCTGGATACTAGAGATGTCTTCAGGACAGATCCGTAGGTCCTATAATGAATTATCATATACAGGATGAATGTATCGTCTACTCAAATCAGTCCTACTGACCAGTTACACTATCTAGATGTGAACGAACTTGATACTGATATATTCCCTTCTGAAGGTTGGAGAGAGAATCCATCATCACATTTAGTTTCTGAGAATACTCTGCTTGATGAGAGATATACAACAGAGAGAGGTATGCCTCGTTTTGTTCCATTGGACACTCCTCTACCAGATACCACTATTGAAGAAGGATTATCCGAACATCTATCAACTGTCCTTGAACCTTCACAGTCTGAGCATTCTCAGGACCTTGAGCCTTCTCGTCTTGATAACTCTTTTGTTTCTCCAGAAACTCCCAGAACAGAGAATGATATAGATACTGAGACACTCCTTAATACCGAAGTGAATGAAGAGAGACCAACCCATCTGAACACAGATAGAAGAGGGGAGTCAGTTCATCCCCTATCGGCATCAACAGGACATGAAACACTTCTGACATTAGAAGAGCTGGCAGTATCTTTGCATCTAATTCCCAAGTTAACACCAGATTCACTACCTTATCAATTCCCGAATATGACGGATACTCCCCATAATCTGGAAGGATTAGGTGATAGTGTGATTGTATGTGGTACTTCTCAACAATCATCTTGTTCGATGTCTCATTCACCATTAGTCCTTACAGACCCTAGTCAATTTGATGAGATGGTAGATGATGAGATTCAAGATGATTCAGATTCCGTGAAATTGTCTCCTCATGGAGCTGATTTGGTTCATGGTAATACAGGAGAAAAGTTCATCCAACCACGTGATTCGTTGCTTCTTCCGAAGAATCACTCTATACTTAAGACGATAAAGGAATTAAATAACTCGTCCAAAGAGGAAGTTGAGTCATCAAAAGGAGTAGTCAACCAAGATAGTGAATATTTGGATAATACTTCCCCTATGCTTGAAGCATCTGAAACTAATGAGGAGATTTCTCAGTCATTTAATCTTCCGATGCATCCTGTGTCTTCATGGACGCGAATAGAAACAATGAACCAAGTGAAAACAGAATCTATTGAAGAGAGTACTGAAGAAGTGGATGAAGTCTCAGACAAAGAATATTCTAATCGAAGTTTGATTACTCATACGAATTCTAATGTCATTCAAATAGATGATTCCATTGAGATATCTAGAACAGGAACTGTAACTGATCTCGATTTGACAAGTACCAGCACTCTACATGTTGTTAACGAGGATCACTTTGTAACTGATCCCATTATGCATGAGCAGGAAATTGCTACTCAATTAACTCTATTAGCAAGTGAATTCACGTCCACTGCTTGAGTGGACGACAGTGTTTATTGTTTGTTGAAACAAATGTCCTTACTCCATTAGTATAACAAACAAGAAGAACCTCACTCAGTTGTTCAGTTTATTGCATCATG
>JANPWN010000732.1:0-25866 GCA_027406425.1 Blastocystis sp. subtype 8
CAAAATAAGCTCTCCAACTGATGGGAATCCTACGGAAAGCCTTAATGGCCTTTTCGGCAGTATTTACGTTCATTCTAGGCAAGACAATGATTAATGGATAGAATCTAATGATATGTATAGGTATTGCGTTTCCTTGATAATCAAGAGTCACTGTATACGCTTCACCTTAGTGGTTCCGCCAGTCCAGTGATTATTCCGCGGTGAAGTAATAATCTCAATTAGTTTTATTGTAAGGATGGCTTTTACTATTTGATATCCCCGAATAGCATAAAAAAATCTATACAACTCCACAAAGAAGAAGTCTGGATCATATGGCCATCTACTCCCAAACTTTAAATTCCACGTTAAAATGACTAGAACCAACTATCACTAACCATTTTCACGATACGTGATTTAAAAGACATAAATAGACACCAGTTTCGCTATTCCATAAAGAGACGTGATAATGCAAAAATCTCCTTCTCGCTAATTGATGAAGTTATGAAAACAATATCGCTTTGGGATGTTTCTCTTCTTCTTGAAGCCGTTGTATTTCTTGTTTTCATAGTCTTTGTTGCTCTTGAGTTTTGTTCTACCTCGTATGCCATGTATTTGATTTCCAAAAGAGTACTAGTTCCATAGAGACACAAGTCTGGGAAGTGAGATCCGAAAGACCATTTATCTCTTTGTACTGATCGGATCTATTTTCCGAATTGTGTCGTAAGAGACTGAACTATTTTTATGACTGTAGAATAATTTGTCATGTGTTCTTGGTATTACCCGAATACAGCCGTTTATTTGTTGTTACTATGTTAGAGGAGACCACAAATTTGATTTTTATAACAGGGTAGAAGTGTTATTTTAGAGTTACGTAGTTTATCCTTACAAGTTGTGTTCTTGGTTCAGATCTATTATGCTTTACTTGGTTTATCCCAACCGGCACTTCGACAAGTCTTTATTGTTGTGATCATGTCAGTAGGAGATTTGTTGATTTTGATTATTCTAGTCCTATGTTGCTTCCTTTACTCTCGTTTTCTTGTGCTTTTTTTTTAGGACTGATACAATTCTCAACTGGATTCAGTAGATTTTCTTTGTGGTAATGAGTTTAGTGTTGTGATCTCCGTATTGTGCATCTTCTGTCTGGTGTCACTTCTCACTTATGGTATTCAAGTCTGACAGGACCGACTGATTGACCTATAGATATACCAAGAAATGAAACGCATCGAGGTGTCTAAGAATGTGATTCGCAAAGTAAGAGTTACGAAGGGTGTCTTATGGAGATGTTCATTATCATGAGTATCTCCTCCTTTACTTTTGCCTTTCGCGCATTAATCGAGTTCTTATTTCTATTTGGAGTGATTGTTCTTGATTTTGAGTAATACTCCATACTTACCTTGATATTCAGTGAGACTACAAATGGAAGCATGCATGTAATTGGTTCGCATCTTTATGCATCGTGTGCTTGAGTTGAAGGATTGAGATTTAGAACTATGTATTTCTTCTTCTTTTACTTCCTTGCTGAAATCAATCCTTTATCTATTCTCTTACTCTCTACCTATATTCGTCCTCATTCCTCTCCTTCTCATTCCAAACAAAGAGCTGAGGCTCCTGTTACCTATACTCCTGCTCCAACACGTCGTCGATTTAGTGTTAAGAGTATGTTTCGGAAGAAGGAGGAAGATCCTGACGATGTCCATCAAGCTGTAGAATGAAAAGAGAGTTATAAGATCTAGTTGCTGTCTCCTGGAGCAAGCTATCCATCGATTGCTATTCAGCTATCTACTCATCTTAATCCTAAAAAGACCTTGTAACATCAACTGTTTGTTTCTACTTTTGTCTCTTGACCTTTGGTATCATTAATTCAACAAAAACTAGTAACAACTGTAAGTGGTGACGGTGACGATGACAATAGCCACAATCAGTCCGTAAAGTGCAAGAGCTTCTCCGAAAATAAGCATAAGAATCATTCCGACAAAGATCTTCTCCTGCTGACCACAAGCGCGAACACCAGCATCTCCAGCAATACCAATCGAGAGACCAGCAGCTAAACAAGACAAACCACAACTCAATCCGGCAGCAAGATGACCATAACCATTGAAGCTAGAATAATGCGTCACACCACCAGTGGGAGCTTTAACTACACATTAATAAGAGATTTTACCCTTACTAGCATACACCATAATGATCGAAGCAATCAATCCATAAATACCCAAAATACCAGCCATAATGACAGGAAGCATATTTCGCATAACAGCTTCGGGTTTGAACACGCCCATAGAGCATACACCAACTCCAGCCTTTGCAGTTCCGTAAGCGGAACCCAAATCTACGGAACAATGAAATATATAGCAAAGAACCTACTGGCAAAGATGATAGAAGCGGCAACTCCCATGAAGCCAAAGAAGGGCGCAGAAGAGGGGCAAAGGTCGGAAACAGCAGCCTCGAACACGGTGGACAGCATTCTATTCACAATAAAGGAATCTAAGCCTGAAAACGAACCGTGGAAACGTGGAAACATTCATGGAAAAGGAAATAGTGAGGGTAATGAAAAGAATAAGGTGTGTAGAGGGAGATCCTGTTACAGAAATGAAGATAGGATTGATTGTTTCATTTTTGGCAATAAACACTTTATCTTTGCATAACGATCTATTTGAATTCTAGAACAAGATGACACAAAAGAAGAGACAATTAGATATCGCAGTTCTTCATAACACGGTTTGTTCAATGAGAAATGCAAGTATATATGGTACCAAATAGGAGGGTTAAAAATAGGGAAATAGGTACCTATTCTGTGAATTATTAGAACCTATCGTATTTGGATTCATCTCATAAAGTATCTAAAAAGGACTTGAAATAAGAGTAGGTTGAGATGAATATTTAGTGTTCTATTAAATGAAAGTGTTTGAGAGTTCTTTTCTGACACTTTGTAGATGCCACGCCCCAACAAGGATAGAGACGAGTTTGATGATGACGAGGAAGAGGAGGAGGAGGAGGAAGTCGAGGAGGTGGAAGAAGAGGAAGAGGAAGAAGAGGAAGAGGAAGAGGAGGAAGAGGAGGAGGATGACCTGGAGGAGGTTGATATTGATGAGATGGGTGTGCGTAACGAGTCTGAGGAAGAGGAGGAGGAAAGGGAAGACGTATGGAAAAATGGTCCTCATCCTGTTGATCAGGAAGTTGATCCTGAGAAATGTTACATTCATTCATACACTAAGGAAGGCGTGGGCCACTTCATTAAGAAGACCAAGCTGAAGATCACATGGGAATTGGTGATTGAGGGAGAGGAACATACGATCGCTGTTTACCACAGTCAGCTTTCTGGAAAGAAGGTAGTGCTATTGGATGGAGATACCGAGTATGAGGAGGAGGAGTTCTTTGATGCTGGTCTGGATTATACCTTCCCATTCCGTATTGAGGGTCGTGAGGTTTCTGTTATTATTGCAGATGCTCTTGTTGACGGAAAAGTGGGTTGGAACTATGATATTCTCATCGATGGAATATCCCTCAATGAGTTGAACGAGGAGAGATCTATGGGAGCTGGCGGCACGTATGAGGAGGATGCAGAACTCTTCGAGTAACTGGCTATTGCTTATTCGCGTTACTCCTATTGTAAGCAATCTATATAGTACTTCTATGTTTGTTTGGATACTGTTCCTCTATTGTTGTAAGTTCCAGAATTAGCGGTCAAAACATGGGATGGAAGAACATATTTGTTCCTTTTAGTCGGTGAATTTGCTTATCGATTCATAGAACATGAAAGAGAGGATGACGATGTGTGCAGGAAGAATATTCCTGCTCCTTCTCTGTCTTCTTTTCGTTAGCGAAGCAGCACCTAAGGGAAAGAGTATGCTCAGTAGAAACGAGTATCTTACTCATAGAATCAACTACAAGGAAGGTAAAGAGTGACGATTCAGGTACTTTGGGTATTCCCTTTTCTTTGAGCCTTTAGATGACTCAGAAATGTATACTGCAGAAGTGTCTAGTGGATATCCATTCGAAGACACTCTTTCTTCCGGATCTGGTTGTTTTTCCTAAGTGTTTATATTATCATGTAGATGGCATTTTTCGTGTTCATATAGAGCCTCCAGTACTTGATTTTTCCGAAAGAGCAGTGTGTATGCAATGGGAGAGTGTATGACCGTTCGAAGTTGTTGTAACTGTAGAAATTCACAATATACAATTCAAATAAAAAGACAAATATGCGAATTCGGTCAATCGAATTTTCAAACGAGTTGCTATTCACCATGGTTAACAATTACCCCAGGATTGTGAAAGCTAACTCAGAGGCGACCTTTGATATTCGTTTCATACCTCACATTGTTGGTCCTATAGAGATCACGTGTACCATCACTACCAATATTGGAGTTCTTGAATATCAAGTTGGTTTACCTAATTTAATTGACATTCAGATCACCGGAAAGGGCGTTAGGAATGCCTATGGAATCTTACCTCTTCTCGATGAGCACATTCCTCGAGGTGGCGAATATCTCCATTCCGTTGTTCTCTACAACCCGAGCAAAGACAAGAAGATTGTGATTCATCGTGTTGGTGGTTCTGATGATCTTGACATCTTTATTTCTGCTGCTACTGAGATTGGTACGTTTTCTGGAATTCCACGAATCTTAGATTGGGTAGTTGATGAGCGTCGATCAACAGAGATCTTCAGCTTTAGTTACAAGAAATCGGATCAAAGTCGATTTTTCGTAAGTATGGATAAATCACGTCATTGTTAGGGCATTGTCCACGCTGTGACAAGTGTGGCTACTTTCTTCATCCCGATAGAGATTTATTGTGATGAAGGTTCATTGACAGCTCGACCTGGGGAGTTCTCTTTGGGTTCCGTTGCTCTATCAGAAACACCTTTGGAGTATGATTTAGAGCTTCTCAACAGCAATGCATATCCGATTCATATTGATAGAGTTGATTTGCGTAGTCGACGAAGTGAGTTATCCCATGTGGAGATACAGATATGCAATGAAACACTTCCCATGTACGAGTATACTGTCGCAATGCATCTCTTTTTCCACTGTGAAGAAGAAGGAGAGTTTAGAGGATCATATATCATAACAACAGATCAAGAGAATCCTTCTCTCCATACTATCATCATCAATTTCTC
This sequence comes from Blastocystis sp. subtype 8, assembly GCA_027406425.1. Lineage (NCBI taxonomy): Eukaryota > Bigyra > Opalinata > Blastocystidae > Blastocystis > Blastocystis sp. subtype 8. Next base: position 5,093 of record JANPWN010000732.1, read on the forward strand.
CTATAAGTGAAGTTTCTGACTCCTTATCACATGTAGAGTATTGAATGGATCTATTACCACAGTCTCGCCAATCTATTATCAAATACCAATGGATCTGACTACTCGGATTGTATCGATTCCCGTGGTTATGCACAATGAGTACGCAGTTCCAGTGGCAGTGACTCATGTGGGAATTCCAGAATTAGCTGCTACTCTTGTTAGTATATCGGATCGAGCCGATTTTAGTCGTTTCATTGTACATTTGATCATTTGACATAAAATCTAGATGAATTATACCGTAAGTTGTACAGCTCAACCATATTCCGATTTTTCGCCCTTTTTCTTCCTATTTCATTTATCACGCTATCGTCCACGAAGGTTCTATTCCACTCTGTTTTCTCATGTTTAGTCAGAAAGGGATCTTTGCAACAACAATTCGCATAACCACTAACATTACCTCTTTTGATATTGATCTTCTTGTATATGATGGACTTATCGCCTCCTATATCAGTAATGTTATTCTCAAATCCCCGTATTGTTTCTCATTGTCTCTGATTCTAGTCAATTTGATCGAGAGCATATATTATGGGGTACTCGTCTCCAACCTATCCGTTCAGCTGTTGGTAGTAATGATGTGTACTTAAATGTGGATATGGGCTATTTCTACCCTAATGAACATCACTATCAAACACTTGTCCTCTACAACCGAAACCCCGTGGCTTCTCATATTATGATTAATTCTCCTCTTGTTCCAGGGGTATCCCTAACTCCTATTTATCGAGCTATTTTAGCTAATCAGACCCTAACTGATATGACTACTCAATCAAGTGGAATTTCGGTCTTTCTCTGATTCCTAGTGTTTACGTTGCCAACGAACTATTTACAGCTGGCTCCATGGGAATATATGATTTTCCTGCTAGATGTCACCGCCGACATCACCACACCTGATCTCCCCAGTTATCAGCCCCAACCCTCTTCGATCCCTTCTATCACTACATATAATTATTCTACCGTAATCAGCATGGAGAATGATATTCAACGAGTTTGAATGAAATACGGATTTGATGTATAGTTGGATTTGGGAGTTCATTATTTATTCTTGAATGGAACATTATTCTTTGGGAAAAATAACACAATTGATTTAAAGATATATTTTGGGGTAAATTTCTAAGGGATGACTCATGTATAGCAAGATAAAGTGTTTCACAATGTTCATTATGTGAATTCCCTTCAAGGTGCGTTAACTGTCCAGTCAGTCGAAGTATCATCACGATATTTAGGATTCCAGTATCCTGCTGTTACTCTTCAACATGATCCGATCGATCCTGATGCTTCATTTTTCTTTGGAACATTGTCGTACGATCCATCTGAAGAATACAAGGCTTGTAAGACCTTGCTATGTCATGTGTTGCCTGCCAAGCACGCTTATGGAACCTCTTTAGGGATGCTTCCCCAAACTCCCTCAGCCACAATGCTCCAGCGACGAGTAAAGCAGAAGAGTTTTCATGAGAAAGTGATCGAGAGTTACGAGTCTGAAACTCTCGCGTAGGTGTGTGATTGATCATTGAGCCTAGAATTACCACTGATTTGGCTGGCGTGATTGAAGTGGAAGTAAGGATTCGTCCTACTATTGTGAACCTTCTGAAGGATCCACGTCACCAGCGAGGGCATCTGATTAGTCGAGGCATCTATGCAGTATTGGATGCACTAGGGTTCCTCGTTGATTGGCATGGAAGCAAGCCATCAGGGACTCAACGGAGATACCGAGATATGCTTGAAGTAGATGCAGATCAAGAGCAGTTATTAGCTTATTATTCAGCCTCCGACGATGAGTCTGTGGATTACTCACAGCCACATCGAGCTACAGAGCTTCGAGATATGCGAAGCTCTTCCATTCGGAATGGAGAGCATATCTTGATTCAGGGCCATGATGTGGTTCTATTTGCTAATACAGTGATTAACACTACGCGTTCCCTCTATTTATCTCTCTTCAATCCTCTTGAATATGCGATCATTGTGCATCTCACAGACTACACTGATACCCTCCCGGAAGGGTTACTCCCAGGAAATCATAGTACTTGTTTCTCTCTCGTAGAAGATGGTAGTTATGAGGGTATGATTCCACCAAGTGGACACTTGGCGTTAGGCCCAGTATTATTCCATCCGGTCGACTTTGGAACCTTTAGTCACTACTTTGTTATCATGAATAATTATACTGGATTAGAGCCAGGTATTCTTATTTTGGGATCCTTATTTTTAGTCCTTTTAGCAGGTCGGAGTATCCCTCAGCCTATTATGCTTCGGGATAATATAGGTTTTATTGATAAGGTAGGGGTGAATGATGAGAATAATTTAAGACATTGCAATTGGCAGTTTCATATACAGGAAGTGTTGCTCAAACACGGGAATCTGAGATTAATCGCAGTATCATGAGTTATCATCGAATAGAGGTTTCATTGCGTCGCGACTATTCTCTACGATTATTCAATGTATCATTGATTACATTGGAAGAAATACCGACTCCTCGATCTCATGTTCTTGTGAAGGTGGGATCCTTCTTATCGACAGCAGCTGAGAAGCGTGTTAATACTAACGTAACAGATAGCGAGATACGTCGAGTGATAATTCCTCGCACGGGGATGCCTCGACCTCTTGTTGCAGGGTTCAGTGAGTTGCCATCAGAAGGGCTGGTTTTGAATGGAGATAGTCATTTAACTTTACTTCTTACTAATTACCCTATCTGTATGCCAACAGAGTCACTCCTGCTTCGAGTAGTAATGAGGGTGTAATCTGATGAATAGCTTAATACATCCGTGGGAATTCATGATTTACGAGTCCATTTTCAGTATGACCCTCTCATCGAGCTGATGTGTATTCGTAACTATTCTGTTGCAACATCTATTTATCTTGAAGAGTCCTTAAATATGGATCCAGTAATCTGTAGAATGAAGGTTGTGATTCTTGCTGTATTGGCTTTGGTGATAGCCTTTCTGGCACTTCTCTATATGAATCTCCAGCCAGATCCAGAGTGGACACTTGAAGGAGGAATCCTTCGTGTTTTGAGTATGTACAGAATCAATGGTTTATTTGTAGATATGGTTACTCCCCAACATAAATGTTATGCGATGCGTGGTTCCACTGGATTCGTGGAAGTTCCTGTGACTGAACTTTCCGAGAAGCTAAACTCAAAGTTGCAAACCCTCTCCAATGGATCATCGATTCTTCCACCCAAGAAGAAAGAAGTGTCTCTCCAGCCGCCTGCACGACCAGTCCTCACAGCTCGTCCTGCTCCTGTTCCTCTGAATCCTCCGAAACCTCGTGAAGAGAGTGTATTAGATGTGGTTGTTGCTAAGAATCGTGAAAGTGAAGAGGCGGAGGAGAGAGCCCAGAAAAGACGATTGAAGGTTCTTGTGGAACAAATTAACCAGCGTACAGAGAAGGAACGAAGGAAGAAGGAAAGGAAAGAGAAGGCAAAGAAGGAGATTGAGAAAAAGAAGCCAGAATCGGTTGTGTCGAATGGATCTGTGAAGGAATTGAAAGAGTCTTCTATTTCTGTCCCTGCATCCAAATCTATGAAGTCGAAGAGTGATCGTAAGATGGATGTAAAGGTGAAGCCTGTGGAATCCGCTACTGTATCCAGACCAGAGTCTGTTTCTGAGTCTGTTTCTGGGCCTATTCCTGTTCTTGAGTCTGCTCCTGTTCCTAAACCTGCTTCTACTTCTGAGCCTGTTACTGTTTCTGAGCCTGTCTCTATTCCTGAACCTGTCTCTATTCCTGAACCTGTCTCTATTCCTGAACCTACTCCTGGTCCTGCTTCTGTGACTACATCTGAACCTGAACCCGAATCAAGCTCCATTCGTCCATCCAAACCTATTGAATCCAAACCTGTTACTGCATCTCCACCCAAGCCAGCCAACATCTCTGAACCTGACAAACTGAAGAATGATACAATGTCTCCTCTCGTGGTTGCTCCTTCTCTTCTCTCTGTTCTTGAGGAATCCAGTACCCATATCCAACTTACACCTTCTCGTTCCAATAATGACACTCCCACATCTAAAGAGAAGCGTCTATTCGATAATGATCGATCATCACTTGGTGAGGGTACCAGTGGAATATTCTCTTCCCTTACAACTGAACCCAAAAAAACCACAGTGATTTCACGTCCACACACTACCTCAGGATCTGGGAAAGCATCAACCAATCCAAAGGGATCACGATCTGAAACACCAGCAAAGAACAGTCAAACAAAAGAAGGTAGTCGGAAGAATCGAGCAACCGTCTCTGTTGATACAACTACTTATGTGCGTCCTGAATCACCTGTGAGTGGTAGTGTCCAATCTTCACAGGGTGTAAATGATTCGATTAATGGAGAAGAGGATAATCATTCGCTTCGATTGGATCCTGATCTGTTTGTATCTCAAGACTATGAGAATATGATGGAACCTGTGGTTCCGAATACTGGATACACCCAGCATATGGGATGGCCAATATATCCTCATTATTCCAATCCTCCTCAATCTTCCTATCTCTATGATCCTACTGGATATGATTATGCCTTCCCTGATCCCTATTTACAAGCAAATCCCCGTGATTATCATGATGGATTCAGTCGAAGTCTGTACAATGAATATGATTCGTTCCTGGATTATCGGACCTCCACAGCACATCGAGGAGCTCGCCAACCCTTCCCATCGCCCGCGTATCGGGACTCCCTTATGACAGGGCCAACATCGAGAATGGATTTCTGGGAAGGTAACAGCAGATTAAATGAGACTCGAGGGTTTATGGACGGAGATGATATTTTGGCTGATGATTATGAGGATACACCACTGAATCTACGCGATCCAGACTCATTGATGTTTCCAGGGTCTCGCAGTAGTTCTGTTAATCTCTATAATCCTGTTCCCTCAGTGTCTCCATTTGGTAGAGTTTGGAAAAGGAACTGATTTATAGGAGCCTCCGGAGAGAGAAGTCAGAGTCGTGGACGTGTGGACTTGGATCTGAGTCTGGATGGAATGGGACAGGGATTGGATTATCCAACTTATCGATCTCCAAGTCGTATGGAGTATGGTGGAAACTGTAAGTGAATACGATAATGGTGATGTATAGTGTCATTCCAACCTTCTCAATACCATGATGAGCATCGTAATTCTATGAATCATAGTTTTGACAATTATGGATTTGATGACCCCTATGCATTTGGTCACACATACTAATTATGTTTGTTAAGATACATCAAACGTGTTTGAAACAAAACAGATATAAACCTAAAAAGCTATTAGTGACTTCGCATATTGATACAATGATCAGTCATTCTATCATACCAAAAAATCACTTGTATCTGCTCTAGTATTAATTCTGATACAACTCGGTAGAAACAAGTCTATCAGGGACTCTAGAGCGACAACAAAGTGGTCAGTGATCAATGCATCCTGGCTTAATGTGCATCGACATGTAATCTTTCAATCGAATCATAGTCGATCATACGGGGAAAGAATTATAATCATCCCACAAAATACTATCAGGAGAATAACACAGTATAGCGATCACGATTCACGCTTTTAAGTTTCATCATACAGACAAAGAGTGGTCAGTAATCAATGCATCCTGGCTTAATGTGCACTGACATGTAATCTTTCCATCGAATCAAAGTCGATCATACGGGGAAAGAATTATAATCATCCCACTAAAATAGAAAACTCAGACAAATGCCTCGAATGAAATCATGTGAATGGATTCATACTCGTCATCTATTCCCTCATCACTGTTTCAAACACACAATAACACTTCGTCACAAAACATACCTGGAATCTGTTCGACAAAACTACCTACATATGCGTAAGCAAAAGAAATATACTATCACACAAATCAAGCAACTCGAGTAGCCCACAACAATCTATCGCGCATTCCTTAGAGAAACTACTATTGGATAGTCCTCTTACACAATGGCGAATAGAAATCTCAGGTGATTCAGACTCCGCATTCACTGTCAAACCAAGGTCTGACAGAGTTGGAGTGGTGATACATTCTTTTCATCCTTGACAATCAAGTATCAGCAACATCTTCCTTAAATCATTTGGGCTTTGCCCATATTAAGACCGTCGTGTAGAAGATGTAACTCATCACATACTCAACATACAAACACATCATCACACTACATACCTGCTTTCTGGAAATCCAGATGGTCTGCTTCTACAAAAGATTAGATTGTTTCCACTATGGTTTTTCCTCAATATCAATGTTGCATAGCAACTCATCCGGATTAGGAATATAGTAGCAGGGCAGGAGCAAGCTTACACAAGCTCAACTGTCCATCAATCTAGGATCTGCTTGCGGCCTGGGACTTCACTAAGCGGTAGTCAGACTACCTTCCATGGCGTGCAAGAGCGGGAGTCACGTATCTACATCCATCCGAAGACTTCCGTAAATAACATCGTCACCGCCGGATCCATTCGTCATGCAATCTAGGCACTATGAGAATATACTCTACTAATTTGGACTTCATCCAAAAAGACAGTCCCCCAAAGGAATTAATAGAAATCTCTTGCATGACTATTTGCGTTTCTAGTCAAACATGATAAGAAACGAGGTTACCCATGCGACGGTTACTAGCACAAATGTACACTGTCATGGAATACAAACGACTCCTCACATTTGCCTTAGGAACACGCATACAGTTTAATCCTCCGTGTACAAATCAAAACACTTCAGAATAAGTCGTCATCACAAAAACTATGACTGGGGCGACAATAGATCATCATTAATCACACAGTCATCACCACACTTACCTTCTAGTACTGTTGGATACAGAGATACTACAAAGAATTAGTGTTTGCATTCTCCACACAAAGAATAACTCACAAAAGCACTCTCAAGAGGAGGACAACGCAACATTTAGTCGTATTGCGGCTCTCAGGTACCACAGATAATTACCCGGATTCCTATAACGACATGCGAACCACTCTTGAATAGAACTTCAAAACAATCAAAGACTTGGTACATACCTATCTAAGCGACTAGAATAACCATTACACCATCTGTAGTTCCAGAAAACCAGTTGCCATCAACCTGAGTAATCAAGAACAAAAGAAAAATGAATGGAAATGGTGGAGAAGGGATGAATTCAATGATCGATATTAGAATCTAAATAATCAGGTGATGTTGTGTGCCAATGTCGTCATCATTTTAACATCTGGGCTTCTAGAACGACATAGAAGCCACAATAACTTACTACTTTGAGCTTCGTGACATTATGGAGGTAAATAGGGGGTAAGGATACTAGTGACAGTGTTTAGAGAAAATGGAATTTTGAACAATAGATAAGATAGAGAGATGCAAAAGCGAGTATTCTAGTAATAGAAAAGATGAGGACAGGGTGATTCGAACACCCAACCTTTTGATCTGGAATCAAACGCGCTACCGTTGCGCCATGCCCTCTCATTTTTATTCTTTATTTTCATTATATCAAGCCTCCCTTAGCTATAAGTTATGTCATTTTCTTCACAACCACCCATCGACATGGCAAAGGGAGAAGATAAGAAGAGTGTAATGATATATTCAGATGTTATGATCGTTCTAGAAAACAGTTTCTAGTGAGACAAAGCCGTCTGCAGGGAATCAGAAGGGGAAGTCGGGAGGAAATCACTCGAAAGTGATATATGTAGTCAGTAGATAAGTATTAGAAAATGGTTGAATGTAAATTCGGAGCTAAGTGTACTAAGGGAAAGAATTGTCCCTTCTTACATACAAAAGTATTGCGTATTAGTCCTGGTTGTTACCTTAGAAGGAAGAGAAAAAAGAACTCACTGGAAGAGAGGCTAAGAATGAGCAAAAGAAACTGCGAATGGAGAGGAAAATGCGAAAACCAGAGGGTGAACTCGTGTTTAAGGTAATTATTATAATTGTTGATTGATGGGAAGGCAAAGGAGATCTGGAACCGACTTCGTCTTATCGATTTAGATAAGAAAGAACGGGAAATTCTTGTTCTGAAGTTAATGAAACTTCTTGGTGGCAAGGTAGTTGACATCTGTTTAAAGCATGATGGAAGTCGTATTATTCAGACTCTTTACAAGTATGGTACTCCAGAACAGCGTTCTTCACTAACAAATGAATTGCTGAAGTCTGTGGTTCCTATTTGCAAAACAAAGCATGGTCGTTTCTTGGCCATCTCAATGCTTCGTTACGGTTCAAAGAAGGATATTGAAGCATTCCTTGAGGCTATTCGTGGTAAGCTTCATTCAATGACAACTCATCAAATTGCTTCGGTTAGACATGGGATTACATTTTATTTATAGCATGTTATTGAGTATGCTTACGAAGAAGTTTTAACGGCTCATCAGAGTTTCATTCTGTTTGAAGTTGCAGTGAATCGTTACTGTGATTTATAGGAATTGTATCATCGTCAGTATATCAATATGAAAGACACAGAAGCGGAATCTATTCATGATATTGTTAAAAAGAATCCAATTCTAAAGAATCAAATTGTCGAGAATCTCTTTAACGTGATCACGAAGCTGGTTGGTTTGGTAGTGTTATCTTTATCTTCAGATAAATAAAGGCCTTCTAGATCATTCTTATGCCCACAAATTGATATATGATTATATTCAGATCGCTGAGCCAAAAGTATTTTTACTTGCTAATATTTCATTGATAGCGTGTGATAATGCTGATGGATCAATTGGACACTGCATTCCCTGCCTTATCTACTACGGCTCTCGGATCGAAGGCTGCTATTGAAGGACTTAATTATTGTAACAATAAGGTAATTATTGAATTATTCAGTAATTTTTTAGAATAAGAAGAAGATCATTAAGTCCTATAAGGGTATGATTGTTGATACTTGTGTGCATCAATTTGGGTAAGTTTTGATTTAATCGATTCTTATTCTCAGTTACGCTATTATGATTAAATTACTGTTCTGTGTTGATGATATTGTGATTCTGAACAAATCGGTCTTCTCGGAGATGTCTCAAGGATATAATCGTCTTCTATCCTCCAGTCGAGCAGGTGCTGTATGTTCTTATCATTATTAGGGCTGTCGCGTCCTTCTCTCCATTATCACACCCAGTAGGATGTTATAGTCTTATTTTATCCATAGAGGATCACCGGTATTTCTCTGATATGTCTTTGTTTGAGGTCCCCACTGTATGAGTGAGGTCTCAGAATGATGTGTAGTTTACACTCAAAAACGATAAGGGAGAGAATGAAGAAGTATGTACCGTGAAGAAGGACTATGAAGTGCGTGTGAAGGAGTTACAATCTAAATTGAATCTGACACCCGTGTTACTAGATTCGCTATCGATCTTAGCATCTAATCCGAAGGCCATTCATGTGTTGGTTGAGTGTATGACTGAGAGGAATTAGGTGATTCCTAGATATGAAACTGACAGATGAAGAAACAAGGAAAAAACTTGCTGATCTTCGGTTGGAAGCTGAGAAAGCTGCTGCTGATCCCAATCGACAGGTAGAGAAACAAGAGGAGGAAAGTGAGAAGGGGCAGAAGAAAGAGCATGAAGAGATAGAGAGTGAAGAAGGGGAAGAACAGGAAGAGAATGGGGATGAAGACGAGAGTGAAGGGGAAGATGGAGAAGACATGGAAAGCGAAGGGGAAAACGAGGAAGGGGAAGAGGCAGGTGACAGTGATAAGGAAGGAGAAGAGGAAGGTGACAGTGATGAAGAAATGGAAGAGGAGTCACCGTAAGTTGTTTATTCATTTTGTTTATTTTAGCACGTTTCATTTAATCTTAGAACTAGATCTACAGTTCTCTAGCCTATAATCCATGCTCTGTTGAAATAGGTCTGATAAAAGCTTTTTTCAAGAAGCACGTTTGCCCGAGTGGTCTAAGGGGGTAGACTCAAGTTCTACTGTACAGGAGTACTCGTGGGTTCAAATCCCACAGCGTGCATTTTTCTGTTTCCTTTTTTCAGTAGTAAACCTTTCCTCCGTTAGTGTTTTTCTTGATTAGTACATTAATCAGTAGAACAAAGATATATCCATGTCTCTCCAGGAAGGGTATCAGTTCTTCTTATATCTAAATGATGGTTCGAGAAGATGTGGATATGCCATCAAATCTGGGTGTGTTTTTATTTGGTTTCTTTGATGAACTAGCGAAATCAAGCTTCATCGCAAGCATTATCCGGTCTCAGATCTTATTGGGCATCCCTATGGTACTGTCTTTGAAGTCCAAGGCAGGCATTTAATTCCTGTGGACCAGCCTCTGATTCCTGTAGATGTAGCTGATGGTTGTGGTGTATTTTTAGTGTAATAGACTAGTGGATGTGAATGATGAAAATGATAATCGAGAATTGATCGATGATGTGTCTCATCAGACTCTCCAACAGGAGGACATCGAAAAAATGAGGAAAGATGGAGTTAGTGGTCATGTGATTGTTCAAGAGCTGGCATCAAGTAGTATTTCCTTTGAGAGCAAAACTGATTTCTCCAAAAAGAAGTATTTGAAGAAAAAATCAGAGAAATATATCATGCGTTGTATGCTAGTGGAAGCAAATTCACAAACAGTATGCGAACAGCAATATATGAAACTTCCTGTAAAATTGAAGTTGTGTTGGTGGAGAATAATAATTCTTAGTTATCTTCGTTTTGACACTTTAGCCTATATGCTCTCAGTTGCGAATATTCAAAGTGGTCAACGAGTTATGGTGTTTGATGATTGTATGGGTATTGTGGTAGGAAGTATAATGGAACGTTTAGGAGGTTATGGGTTGGTGTTTGCTGTGAATGAGCACGAGAATCGGATTCCTGCTTATGATTGTGTGAATCGTCTCAATTTCAATGTAATTGTTGATCATAATACATATGTTGTGGATCATGAAGGGACTCACTCAGCAGAAGAAATACCTCCAGAAACACGTCCTCTTACTGTCTCTGATTATCAAAGTAATATTCGTAATACATTACTGATTTGGCATATGTCGGACCTGCTAAAAATACAGCCCTATGGTAGACTTCTCCTGTTCTCATTATCAGTAGATCACCTCAAGACTTCTCCTATGATCGATACCCCTTTACCTTTACCACTCCCTGTACCCTCTCCTAGAACTATTTATGTTCCTTCTCAGCTCTACCATACAGGAACAGGTTTGGCTATGATTCACAAGGATGGTACTCCTCTAAGTGATGCAGAATTGATAAATGTGTTTAAGAAACGACAGGATCGGAAACTACGAGATGCGTGGCAACCATCAATGGAGACTCAAGAAGAGATGTTGCGTCAGGGAATGCATAGTCTTGTAGTGGCTTCAAATAACCCCTTACAAGATGTTCCACGAATGTTACCTTATCTCGCTCCATCGGGGATTCTGGTCGTCTATTCCCAATATCAGACCCTTCTAGCAGAGTTATTTGCAGGATTAAAACGAAGTGGTCAGTGGGTGAATATCGCAATGAGTGAGAACTTTATGAGGAAATATCAGGTTCTGCCGATGAGAACACATCCATATATGAATATGTACAACAATAGTGGTTTTGTTCTTACTGCAACACGTGTATTGAATTCCAATGGACCTGACAATTCCAAGGAAATGGGTGGTATTCGAACAGGAGCTTCCTTTGCCTCTTCTCTCAAGAAAAAGAAGCTGAAATTGATGTGAGAATCATTATATGTTTGGTTTCAAATACCACATGTGAGGATACTAAACAGGTGCCTCAATAGCTCAGTCGGTAGAGCACTCGCTTAGTAAGCGAAAGGTCGGGAGTTCGATCCTCCCTTGAGGCTTTTTTGTTTTTCACAGTTAAACAGTGTTGTAAGATCGAAATCAATTCAGCAAGTCTTGGAAAATAGATCAAAACTTTTAAAAACTCTCATAATTGAATCTGACTAAGGAACATGTATGTGATTTTGAAAGCAATTGAGGGTCCTTATGCTGGAAAGACTCGAAGTATCCTTCTAAAGTCACCCAAATATACTTGTCGATTTGGAAGGACTGTTAGTGACCGTATTTATTTTTTATTGAATGTACTTATCAATTAGAAGAGTTTTTGTTAGAAGAAGATCCGGAAATCAGCGGTCATCATGCAACTTTCAAATGGAATGTAGAGAAAGACTGTCTCCAGATTCGAGATGAACGTAGTTTTAATGGAACAGCACTAGATTCAAAAGTATTGGAGCCAGGAAAGAGTTATGATGTTATTGATGGAAGTGTTCTATTTGCCGGAAAATCAAAGTTTCTAGTATCGATAAAGGAACATTTAGAAGAATCAAAAGTAAAGGGTAAAGAAACAACTACAGACAGTGCCCTCAGCTCTCCTGATGAAACACCAGCAGTTCTGTATTGTCCTATTTGTTTCCGCGATCTTCATTCAATGACACTTACTGGTCGGACTCAACATGTGAATAACTGTCTTGGAGGAGTGCATAATGAAAAGGTATATTCAATAGTAAAAAATGAGGACTAGAAAGCAACTAGTGTAGAAGTGTCATCGAGTGAAAGTTGTATCTCAAAAGCACGTCAGCTCTCTGTTGAACAGAATCTTGAGTTATTGTTATCGTTAGTTTTGATCTTGTAGTCAATTGAGTGTTTCTCAACTCTCAGCACTCATTCAACGAATGGAAACTGTTAAAGCTAAATTGGAGGTGAGATAAGTGATGATTTGTTAAGGATAGGTTCAGTTACAAAAGGCACGTGTAACCTTCTATCGTAAACGTTCAGCTGAGATTCTACAGCGTCCAGTCTCTCAGAATATCGCTTCTTCAGCTCCACAGGAAGACCCTGGAACAGCACTGGAGATGATGTTCACACAGAATAGTGAATGCAGTCAACCAATCAATGGTTCCTTGTCTTCCTCACTTCAATCTCGTCTTACAGGAGGTATGATTGGTTGTCTTGACTGATTCTAAGCTACTCTTATCCCAGAAACAGTACCAGAATCGAAACGACAATGCGTGGATTCCGATATGGGAAATCTAGAATCAAGTGATGATAGTATTTTAGCTACACCTATCCAGACCCCTACTCGAAATCGACGTGCTTCATTACCTATCTCTCCTTCACGAGGAGTAGCGAGAGTAACATCTCGACGATCCAGTATTCTTGTAACGCCTACCAAAACACCACTACAAACCTCACTATAAACAGAGTATCCCTGGGTCTGGTATGTATTCTAATTCTGAAGAACTATATGTTTGGGTCTTTGTTATTCCCTATTCAAACTTCTTTCCATCTCTTATATTGGGTCGATGTATCGAGTTCTACTAATAATTCAAGGCTTGATTGGAAAATGTATTTGTCTCAGGAAAGTAATCTTTGAAATCCACTCTTTTACTTGACTTAACCATAAATTCCAAATTTGAAATGATAATCGGAATACTTATCCTATTTCATCATGAAAGGGTAAAAATGCAATTCACGTTGTCAAAATCTTGAAGTCCTTACAAACTTCTTACTCAAAACCTCATTGTTATTTCAAGAGAACCTCAGAATATCAATATCTACACCAAGGATACTAAAGGAGAAGATTCTATGAAGGCGTAGAACACCTGTGCTCAAACTACAGATATCGAAGTCCACACTGTGAAGCACTATATGAAAAGTATGTTCTAATATAGACTCTTCGTTCTGCGTCTTCTATTAGTTCAGAGTCCATTCAGTTATGTATTCAATAAGAGGGAATCAAATATGCGCTCGATAGAGTTTTTGCTGCACAGTACCATGTGATTTTACGATGACGCAATTCTACGTCTAGTAGCCAATACCGCGGTTATTTGGTAATTCAACGTTTGAATTCAAGTGGCACATCCAAAAGAGACTGTATGATCTTTTTCCCGTTATTTGCGTAACATCTAGAAATACGAAATTCAACGTCATAATGGAAGCCATTCCTGTTGATTCCAAAGTGGTTCCCGAGGCTGTTCCTGCCACTGAACCTATACCTGCCACGTAAACATAGATCAATACAGGAGTGACTTGTAGTGAGGCTCCTTCCACAGAGGTAGTTGCTCCTATTCCAGAGACTGCTGCTACTGAGGTTCCTGGTAATAAGCCTTCCGAAGAGATTAAGACAGAGGAAGCTACTTCTGACATAAAGCAGACGGTATTTGATTGTCTGTCAGTTTTGATGTGGAATAGACCCCTACTACCCAAAGAGTTGAGGAACAAGAAGAAGAGGAGTATATGGAAGAGGAAGAGGAGGAAGAACTCCTCCCGGAGGATGATGAGTGGATTTCTGATGAGGAACCATATGTAGGCAAGATAGGATTTTTAGAGGCCTAGACTCGTAAACGTAGTAGAAAAGCACACATGAGCGAAAGTGAGGAAGAAGAGGATGAGGAGTATGGAAGGGCAAAGAAGAGAAAGATTGTACCTATTAAGAAACCTGTGAGAAGAAATGTAACAGCAAATGAACCAGCCGGAATGAGAGCTCTTCGTGATTATACTTCGGCACTGAAACTCGGGCATGTAACTCGGACTTTATGTGAACTGTAGACCTCGTTGCTTCCGTAATCTCAACAGAATCTCCAATGTCAAGGATCGCGAAGCAGAATTGATTCGACGTCTTCATGACAATGGTCGTCAATGGGAAGGTGAATACCCCACTCCTAAGGAGGTATTAATGGTTGATATGAATTAACTGAAGATTGAAGATGCAAAGGAGGAAACACGTGCTAAGAAAGCTGAGAAGGCGAAGCAATATATCCTGGAGGAAGAGATTACGGGTGTGAGGACTTCCAGAAAAGCTGCTCAGAAGGCTCGTGATTTTGTGAAAACACTTGGCGAAGAAGAGTCTGAAGAGGATTTAAAGGATGAGGAGATTGATGCGGAGTCTGTTGAGGAAGAGTCTAAGGACGAGGAGTAAGTCCCTTTTCAGTCTTTTGTTCGATTGTTACGATATTGTGATTTGTTTGTTACTTGATTTGTGTTGTACCTACCTAAACTGGGTTGACAAGTAATCTCACATTCGAGTTTTCCACTCATTCTCAAAGGATTTCTAGAATGAACGATATCAAAGGATCGCGATGTATGACAACAAGCATCATTCTGGCCAACACTCTGTTCATTCTGTCTCCAAGTACAACTTTTTTCTTGATCTGTTGTATTCACTTGGGGCTTCACTTTTCTAATGCAGGAATCCTATGGATCTTTGTTTTATCCTTTTCTTGTCAATAATGTGTAGTTATCGAGTTTGTTGGGTATTCTTAGCTTCATTATTTCTATTCCTTATGCTGTTCAGTGCTTCTCATATTTTACATACAAAACGTATCCTCATTAGCATTGACTTATTTATAGTCATAGAGCGAAATTATATTCGTTTGTTCACATGGTTATGTGCATATTACAGTTCGTACTGCTTCTCCTGGGTACCATCTACTATGGCTCCTGGAATAGAGGTTATCTGTATGCCTACTACCTTGTTTTAATGATCCTGGAATGGGTTTTCTTCCCTTTGTATTTGGCGGTAGTGATTACTTGTGAAGCTGTATTCAAAATACGTGTGAAACGGTTTGAATCAGATAAACTCCTCAATGGTATGGCAGATCCATCGCGTGTTCCAACCTGCTGTTGTCAACCAGAGCTTGGACAAGAAGATTGTTGTCATTGTTGTGACTTATGCTGTACAGGATATGAAGTTGACTCGAATCGAAAACGCTTCAATAACTCTGTGTGCTGTGATGGGTGTTGTAATTGCTGTGTGGATTGTTGTATCGAGTGCTGTGGAGAAGCAGAACGCCCCCTTCCTCCAGGAGTGACAGATCGGGACATTGTCTACATTAATGGAAATCATCGTATTATATACATGCCTGATAATCGAAGTGTCCCAATGGCCCCTCTTTTAGTCAATCCTAATATTCCTATGGCAATTCCTGCATCTCAACCACAACCAGTTGATTATAAACCGGTTGTGTTTTATTCAGATATGAATAATCAGCAGCCAAATCCACCTGTTTATTTGATTCCTTCGAATATGCCGAATCAATCAACTTTATATCAGAACACCGCAGCTCCTGTAGTAATGGTCCGTGACTCTAATCCACCTCAATAGTACTTGTTTGTTAGAATATCCAACTTTCACCAATCAGTAATTCCCACATTTGTGTTGAGAATGGCAGGCGGTGTAATTGATGATACAGTTGGAGGATCATCATGCCTAATATCCGTGCTATTGACCTTTAACACGATGTTGAATCTTTGTCACCCTCTTACATTTCTTTGGATCTGTTTTTTAAGACTTCGATTATCTCTACATTATTCTGGTGTTCTTTGGTTGTTTGTACGTTGTGAGATTCTCGTTTTCACGTAGATCAATTGTACTATTGGTCTTTGTCAGTTCTTTGTCATGTCAAGCTTCACTTTCAGACATTTCAAGAATAATATCTCCCATAAGTATGCATTTATAATAGGTTTTATGTAGAAAACTGACGGTTTGCATTTCTCTATCGTTTTATTTATTATTTGCTATTCAGTTGTGTTCGATGATTGTGGGTTCAGTGAAGTATCGAAAGTGGAGTCATATTGGAATTCACAGTTTTCATAGCATCTACCTAGTTTACATGATTCTTAGTTGGTCTTTTCTTGGTACTCTCGTAATCGTAACCATGATCTGTCCATTCCATTTCTTTCTGTAATTATTAGGCATGATAATTTATCTTGTTCGAACAAAGCGCACGTCCAGAATCGAAGATCCACTGCTAGCTGAATATGAGTCTAGAAGATCGTGTTGTTGTTGCTGTCATACAAATGGAGAGAAAGAGTGTTGTAATCGCTGTGGTCACTGTTGCCTTGGATATGAAGTGGATCCTAATCGGACACGTATCAATAATTCATGTTGTTGTGATAACTGTTGTTCATGTTGTATCGATTGTTGTGTGGACTGTTGCGGTGATAAACTAAAAACACTTCCTGAAGGTGTTTCAGAAGCGGATATTGTATATGCTAGTCCAAATCATCGAATCATCTATCAACCTGATCCTAATGCTCCCGTTACTATGACTACGCACACATCGACAACAGAATCGTTGGAAGGTCTTGCTGGAGTAGGTGCCTTAGGAAATCGACATTATGTGTATGGATTTTGAGTAATGCTAATCAATAGACCTGCTGTGTTCTATTCTGATTTGAGTAATACCGCCGTAATGTTGAATGAAAAGGATCATGTGTAGCCAGGAACAAAGACACCCTTGTATATCATTCCAGCGGATATTCCCAATCAACATACCTTGTTCTCGACAACAATGGCACCAGTTGTACCTATTAGTAGTGTAACACATCCCCAAGAATCCACTCCATCTGAACCTCCTGTGGTAGTTCAAGCAGAAGAGCCACGATATGTAATAATTGATGGTCAGAAGTATATTATGAAAACAACTTCATATGTTTCTTCAACAAACACAACTTATTCCTGTTTACAAGGGAATGTACGATAGAGATGATTCACAGGTCCTTGTTTTCCCTTGCCTGTATGAAGGAAACGACTCGCCATCACAGCTCCATTCACATACTCCTTTGCTTCCTTGACAGCTTCTTTCACAGACAGACCCTTAGCCAATCCCGCAGCAATGGACGACGCAAGTGTACATCCAGTACCATGAGTATTACGAGTATGCACATAAGGGACCTCGAAAAGTTCGTAGTCACCCTTATCGCCGTAACAGAAGACATCAAGAGCCATGTCTGTTCCTTCCACCTGTCCTCCCTTCAAATACACATTCGGGCATCCAATCTTCTGCAGATCTTTACATGCCTCAATCAGTCCTTCCTTCGTATGAGGGATACGTCTCTCCAGAAGAGTCTCCGCTTCGAAAAAGTTGGGTGTGATGATGAGGGCCTTCGGAATCAGTTCTGCCTTCACAACAGGAACAGTAACTTCATCCATAATCTTGTGACCACTTCGGCAGATCATACAAGGATCCACCACCACCGTCTTCACCTTATACTCCTCCAGCTTGCGAGCCACCAAATGTGCCACATCCTTACTTCCCAACATGCCCGTCTTAATGCAATCAATTCGGAAATCACGCATCACTGAATCAATCTGCTTCTCAATGAAATCCAGGGGCAACAAATACACATCCTGACAACCCTGCGTATTCTGAGCAGTCATGGCTGTGAAAGCTGTGGTTGAGAAGACACCCAGAGCAGCACATGCCTTCATATCAGCCTGCATGCCAGCACCACCACCAGAATCAGATCCAGCAATAATCAGAGCTGTCGGCAAACGGTCATAGTGCTGTTTCGGATAGAAAGCCGGACCCATAAGCATCATGCCCAGTTCAAACAGATCCTCGACGAAGAAAACAGTATCCTTCGGCAGAGAAGTTAAACTGAAGCCTCCACAAGTCAACAGACGACGCACTTTCAGACCATAGCTCTCCACAGCGGTAATTTCACTGGTGGAAGGAGCTACAAGCACAGCAACTGATGCCTTCAACAACTGAGGTAATTGACTGAAGGAACCATACGCGAGGGATACCTGATCACCCTCCTTTAGGTCGGCAATATCTATCACTGTCTTTCCATATTCCACACTCATCTCTTGGATCTTCGCATCCAGCTTCTTTCTCTCTTCACACTCTTTCTTGTCACGAGGGGTCAGATTCTGGACGAAAGCAATAAGTCCCTCCTTATCAACCTTTCCTTCATTGACATGAGAACACTCCACCTCACCTGTAGCACAAGACACATCACCATGAGCCACAAGGAATATATTGCTGGTAGAGAGAGCAGGAACATGGGACTGCTGGTTGAAGAACTCAAATTCCAAACGCATGGCCTCTGAATAGTAAAAACTCAGGGACTCCTTGTTCTCCTCTGTAGCAACCTCATCAATGATCTTCTCCAGAAGCTGGGTGTTGCTCTCAATTCCGTCAGCCGAATAAACATCAATCCACTCCGAATACTGGTGATGATGATCGGGAATGGCCTTCTTGATCTCACGACCAATGAAAGCATAAAGCTTGTTGCATGGACAGATAGCTGCAGCAATATCAGCTAGAGTTCCCTCAGTATATGCCTTCGTCAGTAAAGCAGTGTACCCTTCCGTAGCACGAAGAATCTGAGCCTGTTCAATCTTCTCTCCACGATCCGCCGCACGCTGAAGATGCTTCGCCTTCTCCTCCACAATTCCCTTAATCATCTCCGTAAAGTAGTTCTCATACTCCTTATTGCCAGCGGCAGCACTAAGCTCAGCAGCCTTCAAATATGCCTTCTCATATACACTACGAATCAGAAACACCCAGAAAAATGCACTCAAGGTAATAGGAATCCTGCTGGATGTATTCCACGAATGATGCTTGGGGAAGAGTGCCTGTTGCCAGACCAATAACAAATGGATTGTAACTAGTTATTAGCTCCTGTCACAACCAGGTACAGAGATGCAAGGGCATCATGATAATTATTCTCCCATAGTTGCGCACTGAAAGACATTGGTAAAACACAATTAACGAAAAAATGACTTCTCTTCTACCGTTTCCCCAATGACTCGGAAACCCACGGGAATTCGAGGTAAAGAGTAAAGGAGAAAAAAGCAAAGAAGATGATAAATGGATAATAAATGTGCATAAGGATGTCCAGAGGTTATTCAATACCGTTGCTGCTTGAAACACAAACACGACAATTACCCTCAATATGAGGGATTTCAACTACACTAAACTAATTGTCAATTTTGGAACATAGAGAGGATATCTTAGGAACAATTAATAATCAGTCATCATGATATCAAATAAGGTGTTTATATGTATCTTTTGCTTCTTTGTTATGGGGATCATGTATACGGGAGCACAAATGTTTTTTGTAAGTTCTCCTGACTTCGTGTTAGAGTAGATATTACCGAAATTGCGGTACACGGATATCTCCGAAGCGACCTTTCGATCCCAAACAACAATGGAACGGATGGGTCCAATTCGTCCTAATGTAATTAACCGATGGACGCTCTTTCAGGCCAAAGAACATCCAGACCAATATGACTTAGACGATGGTATTGTTGTTGTGAAGGGCGATGAGGAAAAAACAAAGAAAAAGGCAAATCTACGGAGTGCGGAGAGTAAAGTACTATATAGTGATAGTATTGTTGTCCATATGGGGGAGAAACCAAACAAGACGAGTGAAGTGGTACCCAAAGTAGAAAAGAAATCCACTCAATATGCTCCTCCCGTCCGTGTAGATTTGTATATGGAAAGTTTGTGCCCTGATACTCATTACTTTGTTAAGAGTGCTCTTAGTAAGGTTGCCCATGATCCAGGCATTATGGCAATTACTGATCTTCATATGTATATCTTTGGTAAAGGCGAACAGTTGTCCCACGAGCCACAAAAATTCAGGTGTCAGCATGGTCCAGCTGAGTGTTACGGCAATCTGGTAGAGAATTGTATTGTGAAGCATGCAAAGTCAGGTGATGCGATTGACATAATGGTTTGTTTGCATCAGCAGCGGAAGTTTGATGAGGCAAGCATTACGTCTTGTACCCATTCAGTTGAAGATGGAAAGACGATCAAACGAGACGTGATGCAATGTATTCAGGGAGAAGGACAGTATCTGTTACAGAAGGCTTATGACAAAACACCTCGTTCACTTGGTTATGTCCCTTCTATGCGTATTAACAAGGGTCCAGTTACAGCTGCTACTGTTAATCTGAAGGATGTGATTTGTAACAATTATACTGGAGAGAGGCCATTATCCTGCCCATAGTTCATTTACTGTAATGATTGCTGTACTTTAAGATGGTTTGTGATAGTCCCAAGGCCACAAAGGGGTTCTCATTCGTTAGTTTTCATGTCCCCTAATCTCATTCACTTGTTCCAACAAACAAATCCTCCCCGACGAGGCGAAAACCTCATCTTTAGATG
>JANPWN010000733.1:0-26274 GCA_027406425.1 Blastocystis sp. subtype 8
CTTTGATAATTATGATTTGAAGGAAGAATAAGTGGATCCTATTATGAAACAGTGGGTACATTACACTCATAATAAAGAGTTCTAATAGAACAGCACATACGCGTCATCTCATAACAGTATTACTATCATTTATATTTAGGCTATGAAATCGTTTCTTGTCATTATTTGCTGTTTCTACCTAGCAGTTTCTAAGTACAGCTATACTGATAAGTGTTATCGATTCGGCATAACACTAGATAAGCGTCGTTAGTCAATAGTTTCATTAGTAATCAAGTAGACGACTTCTATTATCAGGTCTATGTCAATAAAAAAGGAATTCCTCATAGTAGGGATCAAATCACTGTTGAGAAGTCGTTTTCTGGTAATTTCAGTATGTACTCCTATTACTATCAGTGGAATTGATCAATGGAGTTAATTCATAGTTATGTTCTTTCCGATTGCGTACAAGTTGAAGCAGGATATAACTGTCTCAGTACATGCGAATCAGTCTGGTTCAAAATTGATAATGCAACACAAGCTGAGTCATATGCAGAGAAGTGTGATCCGATCTTTCTTAAGAAGTTTGGAGATGTGACGTGAGATCTGATTTTTTATGATTACTGAATAGGAAACATCACTGTAATATGGGATCTGATCCTTTCTATTATGTAAAGAGCCAAATTGGGAAGAATAAAACTGAAACTATTGAAATGAGTAGGATCGAGCTCAATCAGTGATCATTAGATGGAAAGGTACCTCTTACTCCTACAGGATTTAGAGACGAGAAGTGTATTTGGGAATGGGATATTATTGGACTATGGTCATTAGGTGATTGAACTGAAATGCAGTTGATCCATAGTGAGTGTGATAGTTATCTCTGTTATTGTTGGTATTGCACTTATTGCTTTTATCATTCTCTTCATTTTCGTTCAGAAGTATCGTTCAGAGACCCGAAAACGACTAAAGAATTCTCTGATTCATAGTGAGCAGACTGCTGTTTAATATGTGTTTGTTGGAAACAGATAACAATTTGTTTAGTCGATCTAGAGTCTTCTTCATAATCTCTGAACGCTGTGTCTCCATATTATCAAACCCCAGTCCTCCTCTTCGATATCCAACTGTACCCATAAGTGGAACAGACGAATCGTCATCTTGATGCTTTTTCAACCAGCCATCTTTAGCTAACAACATCTGACCAACTGATGAACCAGGAGCAGGTGTAGGAGTTACAGAAGGTGGCTCAACAAATCCAGGAACAGTACCCTCAGTAACTGGTGGAAGTGAAGGATAAGAAGCAGGTTGGATAGCAGGTTTGTTTGGATTACTAATTGCCGTACTCCCAACCTTTCTCCTCCGTTCTTCTGCTCTATCCTTATACTACATATAACACGATTATATCATCTTACATCGATCGAAGGATCCTTATGATACTTCTCCCATTCATGCAGTTGTTTCTATGAATCAAAATGCCACAAAGAGCAAACAGTGTGTAGTCGCGACTCGGCTATATGCCGCTGGAACTGGACTTCATCACGGAATTGTCGGCCACAAATCTATAATTAAATCCTGTTCACGATTCTACGAAACATGCAGGTGCACCTTTTCGTGTATGACCGAAGATTCGTTCAATCTGAACCAGTGAAGGAATAAATACCTCCTCCTTCTTTTCAACTCGTTTCTGAAGTACTTTTGTCTTCACCTCCATGGTCACTGCTTGTCCAGGACACAATTGTTCACCTTCCACTAGAGTAGACACTCGTTCAGTTTGAGACTCTTCAGGCTGAGGAGGAAGAAGCTGGTCCAGTGGAGTGGTGAATTTGATTTCCAACTTCGCTGGGGTTGGTGTTGGCTGTATAACAGTTGGAGTGAACTGGAAGTTCGTTTGGGTAGGAATCAGAGGTGCTTTCTCTTCCTTGACAGGTTCAGGTGCTTCTTTCTGTGGCAATATATAAGGCTTTGAAGGAGGAGAAGGAAGGAAGGGAATCAATTGGTCATCTTTCCGTGTGTAGTAGTTGTTAGTAACCGAATCAAGGTACTATTATTTACACATTTAACATAATTATACTATCTGCTGAGTTGAAGAGAAGTAGAACCGAGAGCTAGCTTCATAATAATAGCCGGAAGTAGGATCCAAGACATAACTACCGATCACATTTGCTTTGGAATAGTACCTTTCCTTTTGGAATTCACGAGGAAACGGTCGTCCATCCGGAAGCTTCTGTTCTACTGCTTTTAAGATCTCTCCCTGTTGGGGAGGATGAGATTGAGTGGTTTTATCAATGAGCGTTTGCTGAATGGTTTGAGATTCTTGATATGAGGGGAGTAGAATGGTTTGATATGGGATAAAGGACGGAAAAGAGTAAGTGGCCATATAATAGGGTATTTGTTGTGGTACTGAAGGAGCTGTAGGCTGAGGATGGACCATAGAGTGTTGAACTTCTCTAGAATGATACTGATTAACTGAGAGTACCGAATACAGAATGGATTTGCATAGCCAATGGTAACCTGATACCCATGAACACTGATGTATCCTTGCATATTCACAGTCTGCATAGCTCCTTCGACTGTTTCAAATTCAACAACACCATAACCACGGGAGAGCTTACTGTAACTATCACGGAAAATATAGGCTGATTTGGCTGGAGCACAGTGATTAAAGGACATTATAATCTAGAAGTGATCACAGATTGAAGAATATACATCTGTTTCTGTAGCTGAAATACAAAGACACTTAATTAACACATAAACAGTGGGCATCTTGTAGAACTCAAATAAGGCGCGATCTATATCAAGTGACTGTTCATTTCGAGGATTTTTGCACCCTTTACAATCCAACTGTCGATACGAATTGATTCCAAAACACTATTTGACAACACTACTCATTATGTACATGCTCGCACACCCAGTCAGCTTTCCGATCATGCCTTTGCTCCTTCGATGCATATTCAATTGTACACGACTGACCAAACAGTACTAAACTCGGTCCAGTGCCAAATCCAGAACTAGATGCTATTGATCACTAGAATAACGCATAGGAAAACGATATTTTGTAATCACATTCGAGGCATCCACAATTGAAGGAAATGAACAGAAGGCATATCCTCGATTTCTTCCTTTTTCCTACAGTCTGTGACAGACAATAGTATTTACTTTATCAAATACCATCCTAACAGATTTAACTCGGTCATCCTTTAACTGTTCCCAGATCTACATTATACTCTGGACTAATATTTACAATCGCTTCTGTAACTTCATAGCTAAGGTTTCTTAGATAGAGAACGTTAGAAGGACTCTTCTGTTGCTGCTTTCCCAGTCTATCTCGATCTACTTATAACTTATTGTCACTTCACTTGTTACCAGAATCTTCACCAGGATTCATAGCTGGAACAGCGAAATCACGACTCCGGTGTCGATATCCATTTCTATTTATTAAATGATGTTCTAAGACATGCCTCGAAGAATCTGAAGACCGATACTCACTATGTCGAGAGTCATGTCGATCTTTCGAATCACGACTTCTGCTATGATGGTGTCGATCATCACTGTGATGGCCCATTTACGTGTATTAACTTCAGAGTGAATTGTGACAGGTTATGAGAGTTTTATCCTCAAATAATCTTTAAGAGTCGGAAAATGAGTTGGAATCAACACTTAACGGCTCTGACAAACTACTTTGAGAGTAGAATAGTCTTATTATTGTAATTCACAGGAACATGTCTAGCATCTTTCGAAACACTTGATATCTCTCTAATTCAAGATTTTATTCGTGACGGAACAACTGTTAAAATGCTCTTGGCCTTTGCTAACGGAGAAGTCCAAGCTATTGCTATTCAGGTTCTTGTTGACTCCCAAGGTGTGACATTGTTAGTAGATATGATTTTGAATAGATAATCACACATCGTTACAGATACTCCCTGCTTCTGACTTGGTACGACCAATTATCCATTGCGCCGTTTTTATCAATAAATCAAAGGGTTGTCTATCTGTCGATCAGCGTTTAGGGTCTCAAATATGTGTAATCAACTTGACTCATCAAGATCTTATCGATTACACAGAGTAGATGTTATTATTCCTATTGATTGAATAGAGAGCAATCGGATTCTCAGGAATTTGACAACCAATCCGTGAATCCTGTGATCATTATGCGTTCTTACTTGAAATCCACTCTGAACCCACTACTGGGGTCCCTTCATAATAGAAACGATAATTCTGAATCATCTATTTTGAAAAGAGTTGCGGATTTGGATATGGCTCTTGTTCACTATGAACAGAATCTTGGTATTCCCGAAGTCCACCTGGCCTTCACACCTATTCTGATAGAGGCAGCAGACCGATGTCGAGCAGCTGGACACTTATTAACCTCTGCAGAACTGGGATGGGGAGAGAAACCCTCCTCAGATCTACTGAACGGATTTCTGTCGATAAAGGGACAGTGGGCTCATGAGATTCACAAACTTATCAGTCACACGCGGGAGGTGAGTCAGGGAACGACAATTCAAGAGATCAATTACTGGTCAGTACTGCGTTCGTCTCTTGAAAGTATCAGCCACGAGTTGGAGTCCTACGAAGTTCAATTGCTCTTCTCGATTCTGAAAGATAATAATCTTGTTGTGTCTGCAGGGACATTCGAAGCAACGACTGGTCTGCGTAGTCGATTGGAGGAAGCTGTAAGTAATGAAGAGTGGTTGAGTGGTCTTCCGATGAACAGTCTATTTGCATGCAAGGAATTCTCCCAGATGGAGATAGTGATTGAGAAGATATTTACTCAGTTGAAGAGAGTGAAGAATGTGAAAGGTTACCCTGTCCTTCGTACTGTAAATCTCGTCAATAGCATCAATAAGGATGTATTAAAACAGTGCATTACAATCTTGAACGCATATCATGTGATGCAGGAGGATTATGAGGTATTTTCCTCACTTATTGAAGGGTGTTTGAATGTACTGAAAGAATGGGATAATCAGACTATTCCTTTCTGGAGCTTTCTTCGATCAAATAGTAAGATGGGACCGAAAACGGGAAATAAACCAGTCAACTCCATCTCTATCAGATTCATAGACTTACTTATTCCTCTGAAAGAGCGACTAGAGATGATCCAGGCATTTCGAAACAACCATGAGCGCTTTGTAGATATTCTTGAACACATGTGTAAGTCGGCTGAAGACAAGGCTCTGGTCAATTTAGTGCAGAGTGCATATGAACCATTTCGTCGTGTGGTTATAAGTGATTTGAGCGAGACAGCTGGATCAGAATGGATTTACCTAACAAAGGAATATAATCGAGTTGTCGATCAGGTGGATCAATCAGTGGTAGAGTCTATACGAACTCAACTCAGTGGAGTGCGTTCTACAGAGCAGATGTTTGCTGTCTTCCGTCGATTCACGAAATTGTTCTTTAGACCTCATATCCAGGGTATATTCATTTCTGTCCTCTAATGACTAGCTTCCATTCAGCAGTATCAGTCAGGATTATTGGACCAAATCCGTAAGGATATGGAACAATTGAATGATATGCTTCTCGGTGTCTCTTATCCAGACAGTGAAGCAGCTCGTCTTGCTCAATTATATGATATACCGAAGGTTGCGGGAGCCGTCATCTGGTCTCGTCAGATCGAGCATCAAGTGGACAAACACCTTGAACGAGTGGAGATTCTTCTGGGACCTGATTGGGAAAAGAACCAGGAAGGGCGACGTCTACGACAACTGAGTGATTTGTTGAAGAGCCGATTAGACTCATCTTCTCAAGTGGACCATTGGGTTGAGAATATTAAGAATACAATTACCAGAGAACCATTTGCTCTACCAATCTTCACAATCACAAACAATCCAGCAACTGGTTACACTTTGAGTCTAAACTATGATGAGGAGTATATGAATCTCTTCAAGAATGTGCGTACACTGAATTGGTTGGGTTACCGCCCTCCTGTTACTGTTCGAGTTGCAGGTGATATCGTGAAGGCATGCTATTCTCGAGCTGTGAGTATTCGTAGCTCGTTGCGATCTTATGTGAGACTTGTTCAACAAACAGACAAGCAAGTACTTGAATTGGCCACTGAGTCTCACCAAGCTGTTCGTGATTTGATAGGACAGGCAGTTCGTGAGCGGATGACATGGCAAAGTAAAAAACTGAGAGAATTCACTTCTACCTTCACTCGTGCTGTCTTTACCATGCAGGATCGTATCAATGAGATTTCCAAACAAGTTGATTTGTTGAATAAATATAAATTGGATCTTCAACGCTGTCCTTACGATAATAACGCTTTTGTGCAGATTATGACTCAACTACAGGGAGTTCTTGATGAACTGACGAATTTAAAATGCAGTAATATGGATTTCTTCATTAGTTCTATTGACCAAGAGATCGAATCGGTCTTAACAGAGCGTGCGAATGGAGCACTGAAGACTTGGCTTATCGCATTCAAACGACGTCAGCGTGAAGAATTGTGTGATGCCATACATGAAGAGGATTTGATTACAGAAGAGCGAGAATCAGTTCCCGAAGTGAGTGTCTATGACAGTGTGATGGCAGTCACATGTGAGCATCAAATGCGTGTGATTAATCACTCTCTCGTGTTGTCTCCGCCTACTGCTGATACCAAGAAGAAATGGATGGATTCGCTTCTCTTTGTGATCAGTGCAGTCACCACACTTCCTCGTCCCAAGCGTTTACGCGATTTGTTTGTATCTAGCAAGAACTCTACAGAAGATAGTACATATTCGATAATCACGGTTCAGGTTCAGAGAGAGTTATTGATGGAGGGTTTCAGTGTTATCGAACAACTCATTCGAAATCTTCATAAGTTTGTCAATGTATGGACGAGCAACCAAGCTATATGGCGTTTGAACACACATGACATTACTGAGAAGCTTGGAAATAATGTTCAACTATGGCAAACTCTCTTATCATCACTGGTTAACTCCAAGGCTGATCTTGAGAATGAGAGCATGGATCGATTAATTGGATGTGTACGAGTCAGTTTAGAACAGATGCAATCAGCACTGCTTTCTCGCTATGATGCTCTTCACAAAGAGCTCCTCACTGCTTTTGCTTCTCTTGTCCAAGAACAGTCGACTATCTTCATTCAGCAACTTCATGAAGCGAGAGCCCTTCTTGAGAAGTTCTCTGTGAACACCTCAACACATGAAGCTATTAATTTGATTCTCGTTACCCGTGATGTGGCTCACAGTCTGCCTCTTTGGAAACAGCAACGTGATTCGCTGATTGCTTCTCAGGACTTACTGACGAAACAGGAATGCGTCTTCCCTTCTGGATGGGTATTTGTGGATCAGATTGAAAACGACTGGGAGAGTGTGGAGCAGATCCTCTCACGTCGTCAAGACAGTATCAAGTCCTCTCAAGAACAGCTGAAGAAAAACATTCTTACCGAAGATACCAAAATCTCACACTCCATTACAGATCTGATACATCTGTGGGAGCAGAAGAGGCCTCTAGATGGTAGCATGACTGTAAAGGATGCCTTGGGCTTGCTTGCCGAGTTCCAGAGCAAGGTGGAATCATTAATAAGCAAATGGGAGAAGGTGAACAAGGGGCGTGACGCTCTTGGCTTGGATGTCCATCTTCAGAACCCGCTGGAACTGCTCCAGACGGAACTTTCGGGACTGAAGGAGGCATGGACAGCAGTAGACGAGTTCTGGAAACGAATGGATGTGTTAGGAGAAACACTGTGGTCTGCAGTGGATCCTAAGAAGGTGAATCAGGAACTAGGTGTGATCGAGAAGGATCTAGAGAGTGTAAACTCACGTGTGAGACAGTATGGATGCTTCACGCAGCTACAAGCAACATTAAGGTTACATCGGAAGGATTTCCGTCTATTGCAAGAGCTTAAGGATTCTGCATTGAAGGAGCGTCATTGGGCCACAGTCCTCTCGATTCTAGGAGTGACAACACCATTCGAGTTCTTGCGTCTCAAGGATTTTTGGACTCCAGCATTCAAGGATCAAGAAGTGAAGATTCGTGAAGTACTGAGTGTATCACAAGGTGAGTTAGCTCTCGAGGAGTTCCTGAAACAGCTTCGTGAGTTCTGGGGTGGTTATCAATTGGAGCTTGTCACATACCAACAACGTTGTAAGCTGATTCGAGGTTGGGAAACGCTCTTTGGCAAGTTAGATGAGCATATCTCTGCCCTTGCTTCTATGAAGCAATCTCCATACTTCAAAGTGTTTGCTGAAGAAGCATTATCATGGGAAACCAAGATAACAAATATGCGTGTATTGTTCGATACTTGGATTGATGTTCAAAGACGATGGGTTTATTTGGAAGGTATTTTCCTGGGAGGTGCAGACATCATTCAGCAGTTACCACAGGACTACAATCGATTCAAGACGATTGATACTGATTTCATTGGTCTTATGAGAAGAGTTGCTGCTCAGCCTCGTGTTCTTGATGTATTTAATCTACCGAATATTCAACGTACTCTCGAGAGACTCTCCCAACAGCTTAACAAAATTCAGAAAGCACTAGGTGAGTTCCTGGAGAAACAGCGTCAGCTCTTCTCTCGTTTCTATTTCGTTGGAGATGAAGACTTACTCGAGATTCTTGGTAATAGCAAGGATCCTGTGAAGATTCAGCGTCATCTCAACAAGATGTTTGCTGGAATCAATGCGTTGGAGTCTGAAGCGATCAGCGATCATCGATGTCGTCTGACTGCTATGGTGAGTAAAGAAGGTGAAGTGGTTCCTTTAGTGAAACCTGTGGAGATTACTGAAGACTCATCTGTGGTATCCTGGCTGGCACGTATTGAGAAGGTCATGCAGGAAACTCTGGCCTTATTACTGCAACAAGCTATTACAGCAAATCTCTCTCTTGATATCCAGTCTCCTGCTTTTGTTGAATGGATTCAGTCCTACCCATCTCAGGTGATCATTTTGTCAACGCAAGTGGTTTGGTGTAAGCGTGTAGAGCGTAGTCTTCAGTCATCACATTGTTCACAGATGTTGGGTGAAGTGATCCAGAGTCTGGACGAAGTTCTCAAGATTCTGGCCGGACTAGTAGCTCATCCCCTTCCAACAGATGTGCGTAAGAAGTACGAGCAGTTAATTACAGAGTATGTGTACGAGAAGGGAACAACAGAGACTCTGCTCCAAAACGATGTTCATAACGCTTCTGACTTTAAGTGGCAAGGAAGATTACGTGCTTACTATAATGATGAGGAACCCGAATTGCTTAAGAAACTTACTATCTGTATTGCTGATGCTTCGTTCTATTATGGCTATGAGTATTTAGGTGTCTGTGAGCGACTTGTTCAGACACCACTAACGGACCGCTGCTTCTTGACACTCACTCAAGCATTAACTATGGGCCTCGGAGGCAATCCTTTCGGTCCTGCAGGAACTGGCAAGACTGAATCTGTGAAGATGTTGGCTTCACTTCTTGGTCGTTTCTGTCTCGTATTCAACTGTGATGAAGCCTTCGACTTCCAGGCAATGGGACGTATCTTCCGTGGGTTATGTCAAGTTGGTGCATGGGGATGTTTTGATGAATTCAATCGACTGGAAGAGCGTATCCTGTCAGCTGTTTCTCAACAAATCTGGACGATTCAAACAGGTCTGCGTGACCAGAAGAAGGAGATTCGTCTTCTAGATCAGCCGGTTGCCCTCCATCCTAATGTGGGCATTTTTGTGACGATGAATCTGGGGTATGCAGGTCGTAGTAATCTCCCTGACAACCTGAAACAACTGTTCCGAAGTATCGCTATGATTCAACCAGATTGGGAAACGATTGCTCAAGTGATGTTATTTTCTCAAGGATTCTGTTCTTCTGAAGAACTTGCGGGCAAGATTGTTCTTCTCTTCTCTCTCTGTCATGATCAGCTCTCAGCACAAGCACATT
Organism: Blastocystis sp. subtype 8; assembly: GCA_027406425.1. Taxonomy (NCBI): domain Eukaryota; class Bigyra; order Opalinata; family Blastocystidae; genus Blastocystis; species Blastocystis sp. subtype 8. Next base: position 9,826 of record JANPWN010000733.1, read on the forward strand.
ATGACTTCGGATTACGTGCACTGAAGAGTGTTGTTGTGAGTGCTGGTAATTTGAAACGTAGCGAATACGAGAAGGACCAGCAGAATGAGTTATTGTCTCTCTCCAACTCCCAACAAGCTGAGTTTGAGCGAGATGTGTTACTGCGAAGTGTATGTGATACTGTGGTGCCCAAATTGGTTGCGGAAGATCTCCCTCTTCTCCAGTCTCTCCTCAGTAGTGTATTCACAGGAGCTTCCGTAAAGCAGATTGAGGCGTTGCAGCTCCGTGCGATGTTGAAGGAAGTCTGTCAGATTCACAATTTACGTCCCACGGATCACTTCATCGACAAAGCACTTCAGTTGTATCAAGTACAGGAAATTCGTCATGGTGTCATGCTTGTGGGTCCTTCAGGTAGTGGTAAATCATCCATTCTTCGTTGTCTTCTTGAGGCGATGGAGCGATTGGACGGTCAACAAGGAAGCATTTATACAATTGATCCTAAAGCCATCACGAAAGAACAACTCTTTGGCTCACTTGACAATACAACTAGTGAATGGACAGATGGAATCTTCACTCGAATTATTCGTCAAATCTACAATGATGTGCGTGGTGAGAGTTTGCGAAGACATTGGATTGTGTTTGATGGTGATGTGGATCCCGAATGGGCAGAGAATCTCAATTCTGTGCTGGATGACAATAAGCTGCTGACCCTTCCGACTGGTGATCGTCTGTTGTTACCTAGCAACGTTCGTATTCTGTTTGAGGTGGAGAATCTTAAGTATGCTACACCTGCTTCTGTTAGTCGTTGTGGTACTGTCTGGTTCAGTGAGGATACTGTTACTCCTGCAGATATGTTTGCTCATACTCTCATGCAGTTGCGTACAGAACCAATTTCTCATGAAGTGAATACAGCTCGACTTCTGGAATTGCAGAATGTAGTTGCTGATCTGGTAGCTCCATTCGCAGAGGAGCATGGTCTGTTGGAACAGTGTGTGACTTGGTCTCTTTCTCATAATCATATCATGGAGACTACAGTTTGTCAGTTAATTGGAAGTTTCTCCAGTCTTTTACAGCAGTTGGTTCTGGATGTACTGGATTACAATATGGAGCATCTCGAGGCTCCTATGAGCGGAGACCATTTCACTTCCTTTGTGATCAATTCCATGTTAGACGCTGCATTGTGGGGCTTCGGTGGTTCCTTATTTGGTAAAGATATGCTGGAATTATGTGAGATGATTCGTGCTTCATCAACAATCACGTTACCTTCTCAGAACGCTCCTCTCACTGATTTCTATGTGGATATCCGGGATGGTCAGTGGTATCAGTGGCAGAAGTGTGTGCCAAAGGTGGAGATGGATATGAAGAGTGTATTAGATACTTCTGTTGTGATTCCTACTGTGGATACAATCCGAAATCAGCATATTATGAGAGCCTATCTCAATACTCGTCGACCCGTAATTCTGTGTGGTCCACCTGGTTCTGGAAAGACAATGACACTCGCTGACAGTCTCAAGACAATGCCTAGATTCGATGTGGTATCGGTAAACTTCAGTAGCAGTTCTCAACCTTCCTTAATCCTCAAGATCTTTGATCAGTATGGATGCTATCAGAAGACACCAAATGGACTTGTTCTTCATCCTGCTTCTCCTGATAAGTGGTTGATTGTGTTCTGTGATGAAGTAAATCTTCCTGAAGAAGATCAGTATGGAACACAGCATGTTATTAGCTTCTTACGACAAATTGTTGAACAAGGAGGATTCTGGAGTCCACGTGAGCATGTTTGGGTTGAAGTACAGAATATCCAGTTTGTGGCTGCTTGTAATCCGCCTACAGATCCGGGTCGTATTCCTCTATCAACCCGTTTCCTATCCCATGCCCCAGTTCTCTTTGTTGACTATCCAGAGAAACAGTCTCTCTTACAGATCTACTCTACATTCAATCGAGCATTGCTCCAGAGTAAACCTTCAGTTGCTGGAATGAGTGGTCCTCTTACACAAGCGATGGTGGGCTTCTATGAGGAGAATAAGCAGCACTTCCTACTTGAGCAACAGCCTCAGTATGTATACTCCCCACGTGAGTTGTCACGCTGGATGCGAGCATTACATTCAGCCTTTACTGACTTCAATGATATTCAACCTAATGAGCTAATTCGCTTAGTGGCACATGAGGGATTACGATTGTTCTGTGACCGATTAGTGACTACTGAAGAGAAGGTGTGGTGTCAGCAGACTCTGGATCGCGTGTTTATGTCCACATTCTCACTGTCGGATACGGGAGTTTTGCAGCGTCCCATTCTGTATTCTCGTTGGGTGGATGGGCAGTATCGGTCGGTAGATCGAGATACACTACGTAAGTATTTGGAGACTCGTCTTCGTGTATTCAATGAAGAAGAGCTGAATGTCCCATTAGTGCTCTTTGATGACGTATTGGAGCATGTTTTGCGAATCGATAGGGTTCTTCGTCAATCCTTAGGTCATCTATTACTGGTAGGAGAGAGTGGAGCTGGTAAGACTGTATTGACTCGGTTTGTAGCTTGGATGAATGAAATGCAGGTCTTTCAGATCAAAGTGAGTCGCCGCTATTCACTTGATAACTTTGATGATGATCTTCGTCAGGTGATGCGAATGGCTGGTGTGAATGGGCAACCTGTGTGCTTCATTTTCGATGAATCAAACATCTTGTCTACTGGATTCCTGGAACGAATGAACGCCCTATTAGCCAGTGGAGAGGTCCCTGGTTTGTATGAGGGAGACGAGATGCTGTCACTCACCACCGCTTGTCGAGAGGCGGCCTTACAAGAAGGAGTGGTGTTAGACTCCAGTGAAGAATTATTCAAGTGGTTTACAGTTCGCGTACAACGAAATCTCCATGTTGTATTTACAATGAATCCTGCGAATGGTGATTTCCGTGATCGTGCAGCCACTTCTCCAGCTCTTTTCAATCGATGCGTTGTTGATTGGTTTGGAAGCTGGGGTCGGGATGCCTTGCTCCAAGTCTCTCAGTTCTTCACGCGTTCTCTGGATTTGGACGTACCCTGTTCGTTGTCACCCCAAGCACAGTCTTTGATCGCTCAAGCATGGGGTATGAAGGAATTGCCAGCAAGTCAGCACGTTGGGATGCGTGACAGTGTTACAGCTGCAATTCTCTTCATTCATCAAGGAGTTACCCAGTTTGATGCAGAGAAGACTGGTGAGAATCGGTGTTACTGTTCTCCTCGTGATTATCTTGACTTTATCAATCAGTACGTATCCTTATTCCAGCAGAAGCGAGAAGAGTTGGAGGATCAACGTCACCATCTCCATGTGGGCCTGGAGAAACTACAGGAGACGGAAGAACAGGTGCGGATATTACGTGAACAAGTCTCACAGAAGAAAGTGGAGTTGGATAATGCCAATCTTGCTGCCCAAGAGAAACTGAAACAGATTGTGGAGAAGAAAGAACAGGCAACAAGGAGTCAGGAGATTTCATTGCAACTAGCAGATGAGTTGAAGATGAAATATAGCGAAATTGCTGAGAAACGAGGTCGTGTGAACAAAGCTATTGGGGAAGTTGAACCCTTATTACGTGAGGCAAAGAACAGTGTGAAACAAATCAATAAAGCTCAGTTGAATGAGATGCGTGCTATGGTCAAACCTCCGATCAATGTTCAGTTGACAATTCAAGCTGTGTGTTGCTTGCTAGGTGAGGAATCAAGCACTTGGAAGGACAGTATTAAGGCTATTCGAAAGGAGGATTTCATTAGTAGTATTGTGAACTTCAATACCTCTCAAATCACCCACAAGATTGCTGAAGAAGTGAGTGCAATTATGAATACGCGTGACTTCACCTATGAAGCGACTTATCGTAGTTCCAGAGCTTGTGGTCCTCTGTATATGTGGGTAAAATCTCAGCTTGCTTATGCTTCAATTATTCAGCGTGTGAAGCCTTTGAATGATGAGATGGCATTCTTAACAAAGAAGAGTGAAGAGTTAAGAGCCCAACATGAAGAGTGTGTGGCGACTGTAACACTGTTGAACGAAGAGATTGAAGGGTATTCTTCAGAATATGGTTTGTTGACACAGAAGTGTCAGCGCATCTCTGAAGACATTCAAATCGTCACACAGAAGAGTATTCGTAGTTGTAATCTTCTTGAATCGCTGGAATCTGAACAGAGTCGATGGAAAGAATCATTAGAGGAGTTTAGCAAGCAACTTGCTTCTATGATTGGTGATTGTATATTTGGAGCGTCATTTGTTACTTATGGAGGATTCTTCGACCAGCATCATCGGACTTTGCTTTTGTCTGAATGGAAGCATCTTCTAGCCGAGTTGGAGATTCCTTTCAATAACCATTTTGATGTGATTGCCTATCTTTCAACGTCTAAAGATCGATTGATTTGGCAAAGTAATGGTCTGCCCTCTGATGAGTTGTGTACACAGAATGCTATTATTTTGAATCGATTCAATCGCTATCCATTATTGGTGGATCCCAGTGGTCAAGGTCTCAGTTATCTCACAAATATGTATTCATCGAATCGTGTCATTAAGACATCATTCTTGGATAAGTCATTTATGAAGCAACTTGAGAGTGCATTACGTTTCGGAAGTATTCTATTAGTGCAAGATGTGGAAAATGCAGATCCAGTACTTAATCCTCTTTTAAATAAAGAATTCCACAAAGAAGGAGGACGAACTCTGATTCGTATTGGAGACCAAGAAGTTGATTTCTCCCCTGCATTCAAGCTCTTCTTAAGTACTCGCGATTCAGTCCATCAATTCTCACCAGATCTTTGTTCTCGTGTGACCTTTGTGAATTTCACTATGACTCCATCCTCATTGCAGGATCAATGCTTAAGTATCATTCTTGAGAAGGAGGCACCTGCTCTATATCAGAAACGAAATGATTTGCTTCAACTTCAAGGTGAATTCCAGGCTAGATTACGTGATTTGGAGGAGCAGCTGCTTGTATCCCTCAATAGTCTTCAAGGCAATATTCTTGATGATGATTCCGTAATGAACAATCTAGAGCAGTTGAAGAAGGAAGCACGAACAATCAGTGAGGAGATTAAACAGAGTGATGAGGTTGTATTGTCTATAGAAGAATCATCACGCATTTATCAACCTCTCAGTGAAGCATGTGCTCATTTGTATTTTGTGATGGATTCATTGCATCGTGTCTCCTTCTTGTATCGATATAACTTACAATTCTTCTTGGATATACTATATGATGTTCTCAAGATTGTTCTTGATGCTCTTCTTACTCCTCGTCAACGCATGACAGCTCTTCTTATGGCTCTTTATCGCACAGTCTATGCTCGTGTGAGTCGTGGTCTGACACATCTCGACTCGCGTATTCTTGCTTTGCGGATGTGTCAGCTCTATGTACGCGGGACGCCGGATGAGCCTGATCCTGCTGAATTCCAGCTGTTACTCCGAGGTACTCTTATGCGAATCGATCCATCTGCTGAGCGGTTCGTAACAGCTGTGTTTGGAGGTGTACTGAGTGAAGAACAGGAAACACAGATTGAAATGCACTTATCTCTCGAACATACCACTGCTCTGAAGAAGAATCTTCTTCAGAATGCGAAGTTCTGGTGTAAGGAGTTCCTAACAGCTCCTCTCGAGCAGTTACTATCTATGGTAGATGAGATTGGTGAGATAGGATGGTCACATGGACGTTCCTTATGGCGATGGTTACTATTAGTGAAGGAATTACGTCCTGAATTGCTTGTGTCTGCATCAGAGATGGTTGTTACAACTCTTTGTGATTCTGATTTCTTTGCGGGTGAAGTTTATAATTTGAAGGAACTGGTATTGAATGAAGCTCGTTGTGATCAGCCTGTTCTCTTCTGTAGTATGCCTGGTTATGACGCAAGTAAGCGAGTGGAACAATTGTATGAGGAGTTACAGTCTCCACTAGAGACAATTGCTATGGGTAATACTGAGTCCTTCGTCGAGGCAGAGCGTCTCATTACGGACGCTGCAGCTCGAGGTAGTGCTGTGCTTCTTCGTAATGTGCATCTCTGTCCTGAATGGCTCTCAACGTTGGAGAAGATGCTATTCTCTCTACGTCCTAATTCATCATTCCGTTTACTGATGACAAGTGAAATTAATTCAAAGCTTCCTCCTTCGTTGTTGCGATTGTGTTACACTCTTGTGTTCGAGACTCCTACCGGTATTCGTGCTTCACTGAAACATTCGCTTAACAGTGTTCCTGAAGAAGTGATGAATTCCAAGCCAGTCGAGCGTTGTCGTGTTTACTTCCTCCTCCTCTGGCTTCATGCCGTTGTGGAAGAACGTCTTCGTTATGTGCCTGTGGGATGGACGAAGGGATATGAGTTCAGTGAGACCGATCTTAAGTGTTCGTTGATGGTGCTGGACCGTTGGATCGCTACAGCTAGTCGAGGTCTCTCTCACATGGATCCGGCAGCATTGAACTGGGAAGCTATTCAAGCCTTGCTAGGACAGTCTCTGTATGGAGGTCGTATTGATAGTCCATTTGACGATATGTTGCTACAGTCTTTGGTGCGTCGTTTCTTCGTTCGCAATGTATTTGATGGGCGATTCCCTCTTGTAGAGAATGTGAATGCTGAAGGAGTACGTGAAGTATTGTTATATGCTCCGGAAGGTACCACAAAACAGGACTATGAAGCATGGGTGAATTCACTCCCTATATACAATTCACCACTCTGGTTAGGACTTCCTGCAACAGCTGAAGGTCGGTTATTGTCAACACAAGGAAGCTATATCCTGCGTAGTCTGTTGCTGCTTCAAGATAGTGTGGATGTGGAGAAAGAGCTTCATGTGGATACAACTCCTTCTGAAATAACAACAGCACCCTCATGGATGACGACACTTGCTTCCTCTGCGGAGAATTGGCTACAGATGCTACTGGTTGAGATCCACCCTCTCTCACTAACAGAAGACCAGTTGAAGAATCCTTTGAATCGATATTTGAATCGAGAAGTTCAGTTATTGCGTCAGCTCCAGCATCGTGTAGTTGAAGATTTGAAGTGTATTTTGGGTGTATGTACGGGAGACATGAAGAGTACTCATCAGATTCGTCGATTGATGCGTGAATTGAGTGAAGATCGTATTCCAGAATCATGGTCGGGTTTTTACTCAATTCCTCAATCTCAAAGTAGGAAGAATGAATATGATTTGATGTATTAGTTTGTTCCTTGTGGGTTCAGGATTTAATCATTCGTTGTCAGCACTTTGCTTCATTATCTACACTCTCTCTACATCAGATACGCATTGAAGGAATCTGGTTAGGAGGCTTAATGCAGCCTGAAGCGTGTGTAACTGCCATGCGTCAATTGGTAGCTCAACAGAATGCGTGGCCATTGGATAAGGTGCATCTAACACTTCGTCCTTTGACGACAGAGCAGTATGAGGCGAGGGAATCATTGTTAGCTGAGAAAACGAACTGCTTTTTGGTACATGGCTTGATGTTAGAAGGGGCCGAATGGAACAATGAGGCTTTGCAGCCATCGGAAGAGATTCGATTCCTATTGGATGAAGTTGTATTTGAGTGGTCTTGTCAAGAGCATACAGAGAGTGAGATGAGTGTGCCAATGTACTTAAATGATACTCGTTCTGATCTCCTGTGTGTGGTAGAAATGCAGTTTGTGAAGACTCTTCCTAAGGAGATGTGGAGTGAAAGAGCTGTTGCCCTAATTGCTTGGAGACAAGCTTAAGAGTTTACTGTTTGTTTGAGCACAATTACCTTGGAATGGAAGAGAAGCAGGATTGGGTGGACATTACAAAGTTGGTAAGGGAAGCTGCAAGTGAACTCGAAGAAGGAAACTTTATTGCTGCTCCTGATTTCAACTATGAGGCTTCCATGCGTTCTATTGACATTACAGATCCAAAAATTGATACTGGTATTGACGCTATGAGTGTTAAATCGGTTACCTATCAAGTAGCCCATGGTTTGGAGATTCTGGATAATGATCATGGATAGATCTTATCAATTGCTATCTATCAGACTCTGATCTTCTGCGAGTTGCAGAAGCATTACTTTCTTTATTCTATGCTTGGTCAAAGGGAGAGTGTTTCAACCACTGTTTTCTTCAGGTGCTTTACATGCATGACGAAGTAAGAAATTACCTCAGAAAGAAAATATCTCAAATCGATCCGGCATGTCCTTCAGATAATGATAAACGCCTCTGTGTCTTATTCGCACTTATTCAGTCGTATGTGCAATTAATTTTCGTAATTAAACAATCGATGTTACTCTCAGGTGTTCATGAAGTGAGGAATGGATGATTTCTATAATATAGGCGGATGAAATGGATCTTTCGCTTGGAATTACAGAAGAAACTGAGAAGATCAAGATGGATACAGTTGATGCCTTTCTCTCAGTGAAGGATGGTCCAATTGAATTATTGAAACTACACTTCCTTTTCGTTCACAGACTGACATCCATATTCGAGGCTATCACCTTAGGAACTAAGGAAGCACTTTCTCATATTCAAACACAGATAACTCAATTATCAACTGTTTTAACAGATCTTGTTAGAAGTATGTTGTTGATTTTATCTATAGATATCCAAATACAATGAGGATATACCGATTACTCTCTGTAGCTTTATTGATGAGCGTTTCACCAAATTTTCTCCTACAAATGCTCCGTCTCGTAACCCTCCGCTTACTCCTTTATCGAAGGTAAGAATTGTTGGCTAGGGTGAATTCCAGCTTCTTAGTGATTTGAAGGAAGAAGTGCAGTTGGCGAGTGACTACTCTATTTTGCTCACTTCACATGCTGATCTGCTGTTGTTTGTCCGGGAATTATCAGTATTATCCCTTCATTCCCTGATTCCATACTTTCGTTCATTTCTTTATCTCTGTTTTGTGTCGTCCTATCCAACAGAAAAGGATAAACTCGATCTCTTGAGTAGGAGTGAGCACATTGATCTTACACTCCTTCGAATGAAGGCTTTTCGGCCATTGATTGAAGTACTGTCTTCTGTAGGTACTCACTTCCAATCTGATTTCTAGTCTGTGATATCACTTATTCAAACCCTTCTCTTCACATCATGTGGAATTCATCGCAAGATTCCTTTTATCATCAAATCGTGGATTGACCTATCATCTACAGTAGGATCCCCTATAGAGATTTTATTTAGTTACTTGAAGTGACAAAGACAAAGAAAAAGGACAATGGCGAGGATTTCGGTCAAGATGAAATTCACAAGCTAACATACTTCCCCTATCTGATTGCATTCTATTTAGGGTTATTAAGTGTTCATTATGAGATTCGGCTTGGAATTGTGTCTAGAACAGAAATGCCAATGACATTGTGGTTTTTGGATAATATGATTCAACAGTGTAAGGAGTGGGAAAATAAATATGTAACTTGTAAGAAATAAAAGCAAGAATATGAGAAGTAGTGCCAGTTTCTGACAAAGTGAAGACAAAAAACAAGGCGAAAAAAACACCAAAGACAAATCGACAATTAGCAGCGACGCCTCTTATCACTGGTTATTGGGATTTTTTCCTGTATTATGGTCGAGGCCTACTATTTGTTAATATCTTTGATGCTAATTAATGATTAGATAATAATGGCTTGTGTGAAAGTGGATTTGCTTAAACAGCGAAATCCAACATTTGGATCTATGGATATTCTCTTCTCACAGCGGATTAATAGTGTAATTCAATCAGGTTTGATGCCAAGACCACGATATGATGATTTTGTTAGTATATTTGAAAATGATGAGTATTCACCGGAAAAGCTCATAAATGGGAGTGCTATGTACATGCAGCGTTGCCAAGAGGTAATTGAATCATTAAAGAAGAACACATCAGCTGTAAGTTCTTCTCTGAATAGCGAGGACTGCAGAAGGTATCAAAGAGTAGGATTAAGTAAGAAAGTTGAATACTAGGCGACTTTGATGAATATCCTTGCTTTGAAACAGTTAGATACTGCTATAAGGGATACTTCGAAAGATTATCATCTGAAGGTGTCAATAGAGTTATCTACTGTACTTCTACCAACAATAAAGGTTACAAAACTACGAGGTTGCTCTGTTTGTTTTACAATCCTTTTATGCCGATTCCACCAAAAGCTACTATTGTTTCAAGTTGTGGAAAGGCCCGTTGTTTGTCATTCAACTCGGTCCAGACACCTGCAATACTTCTTCAAACAAGAACCTGCTTTCAACCCTATTTGACACTTGGTATGCTCTGAAAACTGTTCATTTATATCAAAGATATGCTTCAAAAGCTCCCAGAAAGGCCTCTGTTCTCAATTGCTCTAGGCGACTTGTTCATAACTTATTTCTGCTTTAATAGTTAGGTACCACTTCTCTAAGATTATTAAGGACTCGGGAAAGGGTATTAAGGAGTTTACAGCCCTTCAAGACTATTATGTTCATGTTCAAATACGTAATGTAGAATCATTCCCTGTATACTGTCTTACTCTTTTCTTATTTAGACTCCTAGAGCTACTGATGAAACGGTGGGGGTGAGTACATCAGAGGGAAATCGTGATGTTTCTGTTACTAGTTATCTAGAAATGGTGAAATATCTTGGATGCGATTCGTTTGTCACATTTAATGATGAAGTCCAATTAGAGGTTGGTAAGAGACGAGGGAAGCAGAGTGTATTCCGAAATAAGGACTGGATGCAGAGCCATATTCAATTAGCAGAGGAGAGTCAAGGAGGAATAATTGCTAATATTCAAGTTACAGACAATACACAGCTTCTGGATGAGCAGTTAGATATTGTGAAGCAGAATTCAAATTCGATTTTTGGTATCAACATTGCGGGTTTATATCTTGGCGAGAATAGCCAGCAACGTAATACTCTCCTACAGCACATTATTTCTTCAATTCCCGAAACCCTTGTTCGTTTTGTTACAGGTCCAAATTCCCCTTTTGAGGTATTGGAGTCGATGCGTCAGGGAATAGATTTAACTGTTTGCTCATATCCTATAGACCTTGCAGAGAAGGCATATCTCTCCTGGTAAGTGAAAGGGAATATGATTAATTGTAGTTACTGGAATGGTAGTTCTGCGTTTACTAAGCGTCAATAGTAGTTGGACTTGTTAATAATTAGAGAAAACCAAGATGAATTTGATGGATACGATATATGAGAATGACAAATCTCCCCTAATGGAGAATTGTGATTGTTATGCTTGTAAACACTTTACGAAGGGTTATCTACACCATTTGTTCAATTGTCATGAGATGTTAGGAGTAATCTTGTTGTAAGTGAAGGAGATGGATATAATAAAAAGAACACAACATAATGTACATCATTTCATGCAGTTTATGTGGAATGCTCGTCAGAGTATCGCGAATAATGAGTTTGATAGATTCTACGAAGACTTTACTAAGAATTGTTGTGAACAGTCTCTTTATACTCTTTGTTTGGACACACTCCATCTTCTGTTTCTAATCTCATTTAAACAAACACACCCATTCTAAATTCCCACCTCATTCTCCTGATTCGCCAATTCCAGTAGCATGGCTTCATCAAAGAACTTCTTTAAACTCACATCTTCACTTAATCCCTAATCCTCATTCCTCCTTCACTCTCTCACCTTTCGACGTCGCGTCTTCAGCATGAAATCACGAGCTAATGCATAACCCGATGAAGCCTCCAGGGGTAGAATAGTCACAGACTTGTCAAGAGGGTCGCCAGGGACAATCTCCCAGTGAGAAAACATCTAGAATGAAGCACATTCTTCGCCCTTACTGTCTGAGGGAATGCCAGACCACTCGTGGCAACTCGTAAATCAGTCTCAAATCCAAAGGAATCCATTACAGGCAAATATCCTTTCATTGAGATAAAGGGTGTACCAGGTTTAGGAACACTCTAATAATCATTCTCTCTCCCTTCATGTACTTGGCGTACAAAACCCCGTCTTCGACTCAGCACTTCCTCACATGTATTCACTAGATCTGGAGGGAGTTGAATCTCCACCTGATAAAATGGCTCCATCAGACGAGGTGATGCTAACAAGAAGGATGAATATGCCACACGACGTGCAGTTGGGATAATCTGACCACCTCCTCGATGAACAGGAGCTGAAGCCAGGGTGGCATCTAGAATCTTGAACTTTACATTCCGCATTGGTTCCTCACACAATGGACCTTCTCGACAAGCCCAACGGAATCCTTGAACAATACTGTTTCTCACATCCTGTAACAGACTCTTGTCTACCTCTCCAGGAAGAGTATCATCCAGAAGTACATTGGCACCTTGCACCTCAGGACCGAAAGCCCAAAAGGACCGTACCGCAAGTTTATCCCAAGCATATTTCTCCTGAAGGAACTCGCCCAGACGCTGTGATTCTGAATCCACGCAAATCACCTTATTCTCCACATCATCAGCTAAACCCTTCTCCATAGGCTCTGCTGTCATGGCTAAGCGATTCGCTTTGTTAGGAGTTTCAGCAAAACACAGTAAGGAAGATTTCTCTTGAACTGTTTCAGTGAAACGCACGACAGGAGTGGCTACCTTCACATCAATGGTACTGTAGACATGAGTCAGATCATACATCGCACAGTCTAGTTGCAACTCGCCTGTAGCAAAGAGGACATACTCACCACTCTCTTCAACTTTAGTGGTCACAAGAGGATAGGTCCGTGTTACCTTCAATCAGAGTCACTCAATGAACACATACTTTACGAAGAGCCTCAACCATGATAGGCAACTCGCTTGGTTTGCGTGGCTCGATGGCTAGCTTGACAACAGCTTGTGTGTTGAACTCCAGAGGTCTGAAGATGGCAGCATCCTCGATATTACGACCCAGCACTGTGGCTGTGCAACGTACAGCATCACCAAGACCTCGAAGCAAAACCCAGTTGCCTGCTTTGCATCGTGTGATGTCCAGCACATATCGGCCCTGAGCAATCGCGACACCAGTGATAGTAGTGTGAACCATATCTTCCGTATCTTCAGCTGTGTATCTATCAATGAGAGCAAACACTCTGACCTACGATTCACCACAAACATCCACTTCTTGTCCTGCCTGAACAGTACCACTCATCACACGACCAAAAGCCACGAAGTCTGAGGCATCTTGATTTCGATACATCTTCACCACATTAATCACCAATGGACCTGCAGAGTCACAATGTGACATCGCTGTAGCCACTTCACTTGTTTGATCACCTTGCCAGAAACGATGAATCTTCTCTGGTGCAGCTGTGATAGGATCAGGGAAGGATGAAAGCAATGCATCCACCAATCCAGCATGACTACCAAAGAACTGACTCATTACTAACTTCAACAGTGGCGCTGGATCTAATTGAAGCTGCTTCTTAGTGAGAGAAATGTGGAGTTCATCCAACACACGTGTTAAATCACTCACTTCACTCCCTAACACTTGTGCGTACACCTTCCAACTACATTCACATACAACACACATCACTACATTGGCTCTAAACAGAACTGAACGAAACTCCTTGGAGCTCGTGTGTCTGCTGTCTTCCCTTCAAATCGCCTGGTCTCATAGTTAAACCACACATTACCCCAGAGTCGTCTGGCCAGACTCTCCACAGGAATATCGATTCCAAAAACTCTTTGATAATGTCTAGCATAGGAGAGGAGAGTGAAGGACCATCGATGGAGTCCACTACAGAATATGACATTATTATTGAGGGGATTGATACGAGGCAATGACAGACCTTGGGAACACGAATCAATGATAGTATTCACATCTTCCAACATCGCTACAAGTTTGTAATAAGCATCATTTGGAGGGAGTTTCAGATCAGTGATAAGTCGATCCATTTTGGTGAAAACAACCACAATCGAGACTCCTTGGGAGATAGCATGACGAATACATCGTTCTGTGTTCATCATCACACCTTCTATTGCATCAATACACACAAGACACCCATCGGATACACGCAGACCTGGAGATGAGAATGAACAAATGGAAATACTAGCTGTGACCTCACCAGTGAGAGATATATGACCTGGAGTATCAATGAAATTCATTAGATGTGATTTGTCACGGGAATCAGGAAGAACAAGGGAGATGGGTGTGGAAATGATGCTTATTCCACGCTCTTGTTCAGCGACTGTGACATCTGTGTATCGAATATCCTTGTTTATATTCCACGGTTCTACACGTGTTGTTTCTATCAACATGTCTAGCAGTGTTGTTTTCCCTTATCATTAGAACCACTTAATTTGAGTACCATGGTGGACATTTCCTACAACAGCGATATTCCTCGCTAGAGCTGGAGTATCCATAAGACCAGCAAGAAACTCAGAGGAATACTACACATCAGATTACTTCCCATTCAATCCACCTTTGTTTCAGGAATATTCTTTTCGAGAATGGAAAACGTTTGATGACTGAGAGGTTTAATCAAAGGCTCTTTGATATCCTGTGTATCTTCTTCTTGTACAACCACTTCAGCCCCTTTGAATACCTATTTCTTACTGTCAATTCCTTCACTCACATCCTCAGCATCAGGATAATACTGCTTATCTTCATATAACGTCACTGCATTTTCATATGTCCGAACATTTGTATCTTCAGCTTCTTCTTCAGCTTCTAAACATAAGAATTCACTGTTGATTCTCTTTCTTACCCGGAATATTCTCTTCCATATTCCAGTTCTCCTCTTCTTCCTCTTGCTACACGATAAAATCATTTCTATGTCGAAAACGTCCTACAGTCTCATTTTCCTCTTCTGAATCGTTGATTTCGGGTCCTATATAGTTTCCGAACTCATCATATAATTCTTCCTCCATAATAATGGAAAACAGCTCAAATCTGAGAAAAGAAAACTAAACAAGAAAAACCGCGGTTCTGATTCTTTAGCTTCTTTTCATAGATTTGGAGGAGTGAGATCTAGGATTGATGAATGGAGTATCAGAAGCGTCCCGTGAATCGATAGGTGAGGGAGATGTGGATTCCTCAGTCACACAAGAGTCAACAAGTGATTATCTTAGGGCTATATGAGCATTAGATAATACTAATAATACTATAAGTGACAATCCATTTTTGAAGAGTTTGGATTGGACTCGAGTTTAACAACTCTAGATCGTCCTACAAATCCAGTGAGAATTCCTCAAGCAGTTATCAATCCCTTCACACGAAAACCAGTTGCCTTATCCAAAGGTCTTCTTATCTTCTTATTCTCATGTACAGATTCAATTGAAATATATAAATCGAATGATGATGATGTACTGAAGGACTTAGTTGGAAAGTGTCAAGTTCTTCCTGAAGAAGTGAATTTGGGAGATATTGATTCACTTTATGCACACCAGATGGTAAAATCGATTGTGGCTCACTTCTATCCCCTTGATTCTTCACTTGAGAGGAATAATTCTAGGTTCTTTATTCAGCAGAGTGTATGTTCTTGGTTATTATGTAAGTTAAAGGCTATTGTTGCTGATGCCCTGTTGAAGTTGAATCGCCTTCAAGAAGCTCGAAGTGTGGTTGAAAAGGCCATATCTAGAGTATCTGATTCTCCTAACAGTGAGGTGGATTCATTACCAGGAGAGATTCCAACTCCTGTGGGTGTTAGAAGCAGTGAATTTTCTAATCTGCTTTCAATCCTCGATTGTGAGATTTCAACTTTAGAAGGAAAGCAGCCTCTCACTCAACTATATACCCTTCTTGAGGAGTTGTGGTCATTTCCTTCCAAAGACACTAATCTGATATTCCGTGTTGAGAATGACATTTGCTCTATTCTTCTCAAGAATTGTCAAGTTAATGGAAGGAAGTGATGAATAGATGATTACAATTCACTTTGCTCTCTCTTGAATGAGTGGATGGAGAAGCATTTATCAGAATACTGTTCTCTCCATTTCTTGGCAATTCGGATTTTTGCATCAGAAGGTGATTCTATGCGACTAAAAGAAATAAGGACGAGATTCAATGATAAGAATGAGAGATCTCTCATAGTTTCCTTGATTGATGGAATTCTTGCTTCAATGAAAGGGGAATTACGAGATGCACTAGAACACTTCGAGCATGTTATTAACTTTTCAGTGTAGGTCTTTTAACATGATTTGATAGTAGTGTTCCTGAATTGATCCGTTCTGCTTCTCTAAATGCATCTGCGTGTTATTATCAATGTAATGATTTGACTCAAGCAGCGAGGACTTTGGAATCATTAATCTTTCGTGATCCTGCTTTTGGCTTTGATCGATCTGTTCTTTCAAGTTTGATTTGTATATATAATGAGCTCTATGTTCCTGAAGAAAGGTTGTTGTTAGCAGATAGTTTAATGAATAGTGAATTGAAGTGTCGAGCACTTTTCTCTCTATCCCAACGATATCACATTGAGCTGTTAACACAAAAGGATTTTGGCTTGGCTTATGTTGTTTGATGTATTACTCTTTTCAGATACACCCACATTTCTATTCTCTTATGAATTTGCAGAAATGAATAGTTCTTTTGTTTACATCGTGAATCCAACAATCATGAAGTACAGATATAATCACATTTGTAAAAGAACCTCTTCTTCTTGCTTCAAGTGCTTGGATTTCTTCAAACGTTTCACAGCTGGGACCT
>JANPWN010000734.1:0-11173 GCA_027406425.1 Blastocystis sp. subtype 8
GAATTTGGGTGGAATGAAGGTGATGCAGGGAAGAGGAGGGAAATAAAATCATTTGTTTATTTTGCCTGATTGTTATAATCATAATTAGGTCTCCTATAAGAACTTGTTGGAGGAGTTTTGACTATGTTTTCTATAGCTATACATTTTAAGACATTTGTTATTGGAGGTCCATCCCTCTTGCGGAATCAACTCCAAAAACACATTTATAATTAGTTATAATATATATGCAAAAAAGTAATTACAACAGATAAGGAAAACAAGAAGTATTGATTGTAAAAGATTGAATAAATCAGTCATTTAAACAGAACTCTGGAAACCGTGGTATTTCAATCATTGAAATCAATATTCAGTTCTGTCAAATGATTGGTTGAACTGATGTTTATTAGATGAGCAATATCTTTTCACCGCGACCTGGTAAAGCAATGCAAAGAGCGGATTCCCCTAAAAGTACGGGAAGAATTATCTGTCACCGATGCGGGTGTACCGTGAAACCTATTGGGGAAGAGCATCTCTTAGTGAAAAACGGTATTACTACATGCCGGGAATGTCTACTCTTTGTTGAAAAGAATGGTAATTCTTATAATCCTACTCCATTTGTAGCATTATCTTCATCAATGAAATATGATGCCATTCAGAAGTTTAAGGGTAGTGAATGTGTTCCTCATTCAAAATGGAAAGCAGTGAGAAGGCCCGTGGGGAGACCTCGTATCCAGCCTATTATTGCTGTATTTGTCTACCATAAAGCTACTATATCACTGTTACATCATCTACAAAGGAATTGACTATTGTCCTTTGTTTCAGTTTCGTACTTCTAGTCTATCGCACCGATATTGTATCTAAAAGATTTCTCAGGTTTCTCTATTGTCTGGTAATCCATTGTGCAAAGAAGAAATCTATGTTTCAACAAACATAATGCAAAAAAGGAACAAAATCTACTGAACAAGTGCTATCGATTACATCCACAATCCATAACTCACAACCAAATCCTGTGGGAATAGAAATGTTAGTGAAGGAACTAGACTGATTCGGTATATCGTAGGATCGAGAATATATTGGGTTCGTCGAATTCTCGTTCATCTGCACATTCCATTGATTAGGAGTGACCACAGCCTGAACTGGGGGATTAACAGCTGGAGTCGGTGTCTTTCCCTCTTCCTGTGTAGTAGCCGGCTTCACATTCTTGCTCTTAAATACTTCTTGTTCCTTGTGATAACGTTCTCTATCAGCAGCACTCTTCTTTACGTACGGTTCCTTTTGTTCATCCGTCATATCTCTCCATATCTCTCCCAATTTGGCAGAAATATCTGTGACCTTCAGATCTGGATTACACTTTTGCATTTCCTGTCTCTTCTCATTTGAAAAGTAAAGGAATGGAGACATTGCGCGTTTGGGGGCATCCTATGCATCAAGTACCAAGGGAGACGCAACAGGAGAACGATTCTGATGACCACGTTTTCTAGTTACAGGAATATGAAGTGGCCCTTCGTAGTTGCTTATCTCTCGATTGTAGCGTACCTTATCGTCCTCAGCAAGTTTGACATAGGGAGCTTTCTCCTCGTCTGTCATATTGCTCCACTTCTCGGCAATCACTCGTACAATCTCTGTTGTCTTCATGTTACCCCTTTTTTGTAATACCCACTTTTGTTGAAGGATCCATGCTTGCTTTCACTTGGGGGCGCATTTCCTTATTAAAGAAGATATACGCCGTCATTGCCTTCTTTGGAGCTTCCGGCGCGCGCTTTTGCTTTCTCTTCTTTCTTGTTTTAATTTCGGGGTCAATCTATTTGCACTGTTAGTACGACTTTCGATCTGTGAAACGCAGACGCTCAGACTATCACCTTTAGTATTCCAAACCAAGACAATCACTCACTAAAAAGAAAAGCATTTAATCCTACCATCTGCATTCTCGATTACTTTTCGAAATTCAAACCCAATATACGAGAAGTAGTGTGTGATGTCGAGAATTTGGGGTCCCTATAGGGATGCCTCTTGGGATCCCACAGGAACTTCAATCGGAATTCCCAAAATTGTTACATTGTTGTCACCTTTTTAAAACTCGCTAGTCACGCATTCTTTGATGAACTTACGAACGTCTTCAAGAAGAGCCAGTGATGTCGATGTAAAAATATGTACTTGTAACTACTCCTTATCATTCTTCTAGTACCCCCTCAGGAGGCGATGAATCCAATTATCTTTGCGCGATCCGAAACTACACACATCCCTGTATCTCTAGAGAAGGCGACTATCTATTCTCCACTCAATGATGCCATTTATTCAGCAGAAGGAGATGGAAGCTTGAAGCTGACACCATTGCCAACGATTGGTGAGGAAAAGGAGGAAAAGAAAACAGGTCCTCCGATTCCAAAATTGAGTGTATTGCTGATTCTTTATTCTCATGTGTAGTTATGGGATAGAATACTCTATTACGTTTGTTGTTTATGTGAGGAAATTACGGAAGCTGCAGGAAATGCAATGACTGATCCCCTTCTTTCTGTTACGTCTCCAAGTCATGCGGGTGATATTAGTATTGCTATCGAACCTCTCTCTGGACCTTTCCTAGGAGAACAACGAATCGAAGATAAAGGAAAGAAGACTTTAGTGTTGGATTTGGATGAGACCTTAGTCCATTCAACGTTTCAAGAGGTTGCAGATTGCACCTATGTGATTCCTGTTGAGATTGAAGAAACCCTGTATAATGTGTATGTTTATCTGCGTCCAGGCGCTCTAGAGTTCATTCAGCGAATGAGTCAGTTTTATGAGATTGTTATTTACACTGCTAGTTTGAGAATCGTAAGGTTTCGTCTTTTCTCCGACTCTTAGTATGCTGATCCATTACTCGATCAGATGGATCCAGATCATCTGATTGCTGCTCGTTTGTTTCGGGATCACTGTGTCCTTTCTGAAGGTGTTTTTGTTAAAGACTTGGGATTGCTTGGTCGCAATCTGAATTCAGTCATTATGATTGATAATGCAGCTCAGAGTTTCAAATTCCAACCTTGTAACGGAATCGAGTGTTCTCCCTTTATTGATGATCCTGATGATCGAGAGCTGACGGCAATGATTCCATTTCTGGAGTACCTAGCTTCCAAAAGTGTAGGAGAGATGAGAGGGTTTTCATTCTAGGATGTCCGTTTATTTGCGAAAATGTGGAATGAGTCACGAGAAGACAAACTAGAGACGTGAATGGAAATCGTTTCATTTTCTTTTCTTCTATATTTTCCTTTTCTTTGATGCATTTTAGTTCCATTCTATTTGTTTGTTCAAAGAAATACGTCACTGGAGAAGATATCTCAAATAATGGAAATAGAGATACCAGCTCCTTGATAATCATGGTTGGTATTCAACCGGTCACACTGAACATGTCTCCAACATGTCGACCATAATCTTTTCAAATACCTTTGTGGGAGATAAACCATGGTATCGATAGCTAATTTCAGATCTTATTCCGTAGTCTGGAATTGCATGCACTGATGAATGCCCTCTTCTTTACGACAAGCTGAGACTGCGCAAGTATTGCAGATACATTGTTTTCAACATTGAAAAGGTCGATGGAGTGGAAACAATTGTGAAGGAAAGAGAAGTAAAGGTTTCTCCGACGATTGACAAGTAGGGTCCTAGAGATGAAACTTGGGAGCAAATGATCGACTCTCTTCCTGCTTATGAGCCTCGTTTCGTGGTTTATGACTTTGAATACACTGATGATGAGAGGAGAAAGCATGCCGATCTTTTGTTCATTACTTGGTAAGGTCTAATGAGTTTTTTTTAATTGATAGGACTCCAGACAACTGCAGTGTGAAGCAGAAGGTGGTTTTCTCATCTAGTAAGAAGGCCTTCCATTCCAAGCTCGTGGGTTCGAAGATTATTGACGCCTTTGATGCTGATGACCTTCGTGAGTCTCGTGTTATTGAGAAAATTATGTAAGACTATCTAGTGAACATGATGTGTTTATTAAGTGTTGGTCAACAAACCCATAACAACCAGTCTTTCTTCAGAGTCCAGATATCATTCTTGAGAGTAGCAAATCCCCTCAGTAGTCTCCGAAACACATACTTGTCTTCATTTTTAACCCTTCTATTTCTCAATGAACGAATTGATCCTCACTTTGCAAAATAACTCAATATTGTATCTGTGGATGCAGAGTGTTCCTTACGAACACGGAAGTAGTGTAAAAGTTCATTTGCCATCTAGTCATTACTACAGGTTAAAATCCCAACAGAATAATGGGAAGAGGGTACTGATTTGGTGTCACTCATCTCAGTTCCATCTAAACCTAATTCTCCTCTCTTGTATCTACATCGCTGTCGCTCTTTCATTCGTTGTAGGATATCAGCCGAAGACACTTTCTACATATCAAATCTCACTTTCACACACACAGCTTCACGTTGTTTAGCATTATCGAAACTGAAACGCCCATCTGAAGCAAAAGGCAGTGGATTCTCCTCTCTAGAAATTATCTCATTTCATCACCTCCCACAGATATTGCTGCCTGGAGTCTCGTAACTGTCTTTGAAGCTCCTCAGCTTCTTCCCTTGCTTCACGATCCAAACGGGACATAGTTACCACATCTGTGTTATTGAAAGCAAAATCGTGATTAAACACTGATTTCAATTCGCCCTTATTGAACAGACATGATATCACTTTCCGATCGCCTGTCAAGACTTCTTGTTTCTCTTCCTCGTCACTTGCTTCTGTCATCTCTGCATGGATATATTGAGTTGGTTTCCCTTCAGAGTGCTGGCTAGGCCTCACTTCTCCCTCTTCCAAAGATTCATCATCAGGGAGGATTTCACCTTGAGGGAAGATCTCTCCAGTTTCAGTACCTCGGTCACGTTTAGCTAATGTAATAATCCACTCCCATTCTTACTGTACGTAAACAAATCATTAAGATTTGTACTCGTGAATGAGCAGAGATCATTACCTTCTCCCAACACACGATTCGACAGCACCGTTTTGAAGATTTGACGATGATAAATCTTCTCTTCAATAGTTCCACTTGTCACCAAACGATAGACAGTAACAGGTCGTTTCTGACCTATTCTCCAACAGCGTTCTCTCGCTTGAATGTCAACAGAGGGATTCCAATCAGGATCAAACAGAATCACACGATCTGCCCCAACAAGATTGAGTCCAAGGCCTCCAACACGAGTAGTCAGAAGAAAAAGGAATACATCAGGTCGAGCATTAAACATATCGACAAGGGCCTGTCTCTTGGAGATAGGAGTGCTTCCATCCATCCGACAATAAACAAATCCCTACTCTTCATTCCATTCATTCATCCATACTTGCTCTTCGACGTATTTCTGAATGATTCTTAGCATACTCACTGTTTGAGTATATACGAGTACTTTGTGCCCTTCTTGCTTCCATATATGAAGAATCTCATTTAGTACAACCATCTTACAAGACTCTCTCCAGTCCACAGTATCATAATCAATCCAATCATCCTCCTCTTCTTCATTCTCGGTTGTGATATTTCTATCTTTCCTTTTCTTCTTTGTATATTCCTCAGTAACATACATCCCATCTACTGGATGAAGGGTTAATTCTCCTTGAGGTTTGGATGTGGTGGAACCAGGTTCATGACAGCCCTGATAGAAAATAGGGTGATTACAGATCTGACGCAATCGGACAATGGCTTTAAAAGGCATTACATGTCCAAGAAGCGATGCTTGAACTTGTTCACTTTGAAGATATTTTAAATAACGCTTCTCCTGTAGCGGGGTTAATAAACAAGCTAATACTTGCTCTGTTTTGGGAGGTAACTCTTTTTTCACATCCTATCCTATCAATAAATACTCTTTCATACACGTTTGAGTCGTCTTAAAATGAATGGACTAATTGTGTCTTGAAGCATGATAGACATTTGATATCCGAGTTGAGACTGTTGAAGGGATGCATTAGAATAGATTCCTCGACTGATTGGCACTACATATGTGGAGATAAAGGCCTCCTGAGTACCTAATCGACCAGGATACACAAAATCAAACAAAGACCATAGTTCTTTTAGATTGTTCTGAAGAGGAGTTCCTGAAATAAGTAATCGATGAACAGTACGTAATTGACGACACTTCTGAGACACATTAACCTTACTATTCTTGATCTTACCACCTTCATCCAAAATAGCATAAAACCAATCTTGTTTACGATACAATGCCGAAGAGCGTAAGCCTTCATATGTTGTGATCACGATATCAAATCGATGCTTAGCACGACATTGTGTGAGTACCATCTGAAGACTCGCTCCTTCACTAACTGTCTCACTCATACTATGAATCACAACAGCTCGAAGGAGAGGACACCAGCAACGTAATTCTCGCATCCAATGGCCGAGAAGTGTTGCTGGAACTACCAGAAGAGAAGAGAGACGAAGTGTATTCAGTTCAATCGGCTGTTCCTCCATTTTACCCTTATCCCCGCGGGGACACACCTGAAAATCACGACCACAGCATTTTGCTTCCCATGAAAACTTGAGAGCAATCAAAGCGGCCACAATCTGAATGGTTTTTCCCAACCCCATTTCGTCAGCCAAAATGCCTCCGACTTGTTGTTGATGTAAGCGAAGTAGCCAACTGACTCCTTGTTGTTGGTATGGATAGAGTGTATCAAAGAGGTGGCGAGGAATCAGACAACCCGATGCGAGAAGATAAGCGGGTTCTTCTTTGTAGTAATTCGAGAGTGCTGATTTGAGTTCTGAAGAAGAAGGACTATGTCCTGATGGAATCCATTCATTCATCACAGAGGCCTGTTCGTTATATGCAGTAAAAAAGGACTTTGCCTTCTCGGAGTCAAGATTTCGTTCTGCTTGTCTCCAGAGTAAATACTTGTAGAGAAGAGTAAAATAGAACCTATCATCTCCATCATCAATCAATACTCGCTTCCCATGAGTACAGCGAACATCCATCTGACCTCGAGGCATTTCATGATCACTCTCTTGGTCCCACAGATCATCATCACTGGGAAGGGGTGGTGGAATAGGGTTGGAGGAAGGAGCTTGGGTGCGATTGAGACATTTCTCAACATGACGTGTGCGTTGTGTGAGACTCATATCGCTAGAGAATGGTACATTGCATATGGGGCAGCAATCTTGTTGTTGTGATTCGATTGCTGTTGGTTGAGTGCTTACTGATTGAACAGTGTCTTGTGGAGAGTTATTAATAGACTGAAGGTTGGTAACTGGCTGATGATTAGCAACTGACTGATGATCAGCACCTGACTGATGATCAGCACCTGACTGATGATCCCTGCTTGGTACCGAGGTATCTTTCACAGAATCTGTTATTACACCTCTGTCAGTTTCATCTGTGTTCTCCACTTCCATAATCCCCCTATCTGTTGTAACTATTCCTGTTTTTTCCATTCCTCTATCATCTAATGTAATATCCACAAGATGCTCATCCATGTTTCTTGCTTTCTTTGGAGAAATAAAAACTTCTGTTCCATCCCTCTTCTGTTTCTTCGCCAGCTCCTTCAACCGTCTTCTCGTAATCTCCTCCTCTTTCTTCTGAATAGCAGACAACAACATCTGCTGACGAAAACGAAGTCTCGTTCGAAGAAGAAATAAACCATCTTCAGAAGAATTAACAACTTTGGACAGCTCTTCGTTATTACTCATCTGTATACGATTCAGCGTTTTTAATGAAGTCTGCGGTAATGATACAGTACACAAGGCTTTTACTAATTATGAAAGAACAAAGATCAATTAAACATTCTTGAAATTCAGTTGTTTGGTGCTCTGAAATAGTTACTGCCTGTTGAATCACATTCTTCTCCACTTCCTCCGAATCAAGAACCTGAACTCCTAAGGAAGAAAGACTGCACCATCAAAAGGAATAAATTAGGCATACATACTACGTGCACTTCCTGTGAATGCCGAGTCGATGTTATCCTTTCCTAAGGTTCGAATTTTTCCCATATCAATCGCTTTTTTGCGAACAACAAAGGAAGATCGTTTAGGTGGATTCAACGGCTCTATACTCTCAATATTAGCAATTAACAAGTTTACTCTCAGGATTATCACCGTTCATCCTCTCGAATGGAACGTATTTGAAGAAAAAACAAAGAAGTTAATCCCGCGGTTTCTTGTAAGTTCTTGAATTGAAACAGATCCTTGTCAAAGAAATAGAGGAGTCATTACAGATGGGAAGCAAAGAACACAGTCCGCAGAATTCGAAGAATAGTGAGTACTTCATTCTATCTCCGCTCTTATATAAGAAAAACCGTGATAAGATTGTGGAAACACTATTGGGTGTTTACTCTTCAAGTTGCTTCATTTCTATTTGAGAAATTGTTTGAATATGTTGAGGAATGTGTTGAAAGAGTAATTCATAGAATTCGTCATATGAACCTCAATTCAGATAATCCCTCGAAACCACTTCATAAAGGAACTGTGGTATCTTGTATTACGATATCAGTTGTCTGGTCTCTTTTTTCTACTCTTCTTGCCCCAAACTTTCCTTTCATCATACGTTCATATAAAGATGAAGTATAAATAATCTCATTCAATACATTAATAGATTGATGATACAATGGTCAGTACATATACTGCTTTCATGGCAGCTGCCTTCTTTTTAGGCTCCATTGTTGGTTCTGTATTATGGGGTTGGATTGCTGATCAAATTGGAAGAAAACCGGCTGTGATCATCACTTTAACCTGTACATAATCGATATAAGAATCACGATTAGTGAATATTGTGTGTATCATTGCATTTGGATTATGTGATCATGTCAAAACAGCTATAGGAATCCGTGTGATTCATGGTTTGATTGATGGAACAATTCCAATTTCTAAAACAATACAAGCAGAAATTGCTAATCAAAACAATATTGCTTTTGTGAGTAGTCTCTTCTTTGTAGGAAGTTCTATTGGAGGGTGTGATTGCTTATTATCTTTCATTATAGTTTTCTTGGTCCCATTATTGGTGGGTATTTGAATAAAGAAGAGTATATTCAACCTATTGTGACTCACTTCCCTTTTCTACGAACTTATCCATACTTATTTCCTTTATTAATCGTTGCTTTTTTATTCCTTATTGCCATTATTATTGTCATATTCTGTTGTAAAGAGACTTTACCAAAAGAAGACAGATTGAAGAGTCATGCCAAAGATTTAGCTAGACTTGGAAGCAAATCACATGATTTAGAAACTTCGTTATTGGATAATCAACAGATAAAGAAACCAACAGTAGTTTCTTTGTTGATGGAACGAGATGCCTTCTTAATGATTACTGCTTATAGTAATCAACATATAGTTATCTTTATCACTAGCTTTCATCAATTTAGCTTTTATCTCATTCGTTACTGTGTATTCTGTTGCAGTTACTAATCCTCATTCAATGGGAGGTTTTAGTATGAATAGTGAAGGTGTATCAACTATTTCAAGTGTTATGGCGCCTTTTCAATTATTGATTGTACTCCTTGTACCTCCTCTTGGAAAGTTGGTATTGTACAAAGATATTTTTGGATTCTGTGCATTCATTTATGGTATTTGCTGTATTCTATATCCTCTTATAGCTCAATTGTATCAACAAAGTGAAATAGTAAGTATTATATTCAATTATTTATATATAGTTGATATATTGTGCTTTAATGATTTACAATATCGTGTCTTCTTTTGTTGTGATGCTGATTATGAAGTAGGTATATATGTTTAATTATGAATTGCAGTGTTACGATGATTCTATTTTCGAATATTGCTTATAATGAAATGAGAGGAGTGATTATGGGAGCTTGTGAGACTGTGGCTGGAATTACTCGATGTATCGTAATTTATGTTACTAATATATCATAATAAGGGACCAATACTGTTCTCTGCACTTTACAGTTGGACTTGTAAACAATCTGCTCACGGAATTGTTAATTCCTATCTCACATTCTATATTCTTGGTATTATTGCTTTCAGTGCATCCTTTTTGCTACTCTGGGTTAGTCCTTCAACAAACGTCGAAAAGGGATCTCTAGTAGAGAAACTAAAGAGAGATAGTATTGTAAATCCTGTCTTATAGTGTTGTTTGTTAGATTCCTTTTCTGATAATCAAGAACCACTGCAATCTGTTGCTCAAAGAAATGATAGAAACCTCAATATAATTAACACTCATAAAGATAGGACTCAAAACAAATTAAAACAAGCTCAAAAGAATTGGAAGGAGTGTTAGTTGATAAGATGACTTATATTGGTTGTAAATGTTTATAAGATGAGTTGATGATATAATATTAGTGTGTAAATGAGGAATCTATTGAGTACTGATGATGTTTGATACAAACAACACTATAAGCCTTCTTGAAGCCTCTAGAAGCTCATTTGCTAACAATCTTTCATTGCTAACAATTGCTTTCATCTTCAACCACGTTGATCACTAATTATTATTTCTCTAACCAATGAACTTACAAGATCTGTATTTTACAGTGATGTAACCTCTAGCGAAGGAGGAGAAGCATTCCTGGAGTCAGCTCCTGTCACTCTTCCAATACCTCCACTTCCGTTACTGGATCAACCTATGAGTGACATTAGAAGCGTAATGATGGAGATGCCGTTGGAAATGCCAACAATAACCCAACCCAGTGAAGAAAATGTTCCTCACAAGAGGGTTTACTGTCCTGTGAAACAGAACATTCGAAATCAACTGAAAGAAAAATGGATTGAACATGGGGAGAGTTGGAGTGCCGAGAAATACAGTCAGGAGACTGGAATAAAGTTGAGAAGAGTTAGAGAATTCATTTCAAAGCTCCGTAAAGGAGAAAGTATTGATTTGGCGAAAGTGAGACATGGACGTCCTCAGAAGATCACTCAGGAGATAGCTAGAACTATGGTTGAGAGAATTGAGGAGGATAATCAAGTGACTTTGAAGGAGATCTGTACACGTGTGAATGATAGACATGGTATCCAAATAAGTACTACGACAGTATCTCACTTCTTCGCTTCTGAACTGTATGCAGAAATGGGTATTGCCAAATATACCTTCAAGTGTAGTATGGACAAAAAAGAGATGGAAAGGACTTATAGTGTTGTTTGTATCAAACAGCATCATTTCTCACTAGATTCCTCATGTACATACTGATATCATCAATTCATCTTATAAACATTTACAACCATACAAGTCATCTTATCAACTATCATTGCTCCCACTTCTTTTGAGCTTGTTTATATTTGAGTTCTATCTTTATGAATGTTATTTTG
>JANPWN010000735.1:0-13550 GCA_027406425.1 Blastocystis sp. subtype 8
ACAGCCTGCCAACCAGGCGATGAACTTTGATTTCTTTGGAATGTAAATGAGTTGCATTGTTTTTGCTTGTGCTATGTTTCTTGAAATAACAGTATTTACGATGTCAGAAGAAGTGAATCCGTTATTGCTATGTAAACAACTTCTTATTAATCTAACCAATCTACCAGAAGCAGGTAGGATGTTAATAGGATGTGATCAAAGGAAGAACCCTTTTTGAGTCCTGTTCCTTGGAAAGAGTGGAATTTACTTGATTATCCACAGATTGTGAAGCAACCTATGGATTTAGGGACAGTGAGAGTATTTCCACTATGAAGTAATAATTCGTAGGATAAACTTGATAGGAATGAGTACAAAGATATCTATGCATTTGCAGCAGACGTTCGTTTAATTTGGTACAATTGCGTGTTGTACAATCCTGAGGGGACTGATATCCGTATTGTATGTCAGAAAATATCTCAGAAATTTGAGGAGCGATTCAGAAATCTGGTAAACAAATGTAAGGTTGTGAAATGAGTGTGATGACTAGTACCTGATGAATACAAGTTACTGTGATTTTTCTTTTTCAGCTATAGAGAACCCACAATTGAAGAGAAAGAATCCTTTTCAAACAATTTTTCTCAGTTAAGCGAAGACCAGCTTGCCTATATTGTATCCATCCTCCAGAATGAGTGTCCATCAAGTCTAGTTGAGGTACAGATAGCAAATGAGAGTGAATATGTAGTCGGATGATGTCTTGGATATCACAGTGGATTCAATAACTCCTCCTGTCTTTCATAAATTGTATCATTATCAAATCGAACAGATCAACAGCATTTGAGTTGTTTGTTTTTAACAAAGTCATGTGGTGAACCTATTAGTATTCAGTAAACACAGTTCTAAATTATGTTTCACTTTATCTGCGCTGAATGGCATATAACATTGAACTCCGTGATCTACAGTTCTCAACAATCTCTTCTTCTGAAGGATGAATTGGTTTCGAAGTTAGTACCGTAAACTACTCTTCAATCTCATCACAATCACCATACTGACTGATTCTCTAATGAGTGCTGTTGCCTCCATTCTGACTGTTCATCAAGATACCAGCGTACCCACATCTTCAAGCGTCTGATTTCGAGACTCTGAAAACACAATGCAACGAAAACTCCACCATGATCCAATACGAATGGAAGAGAGCTCATGAATTTGTCCAGGTGCTTGAATTCATCATTTACTGCAATACGAAGAGCTTGAAATAGACCTGTACAAGGTGTTTTGGATCCCTTCCGATGTCCAAGAAGATGATTCATAAATGAGGCCAATTCTGTAGTAGAAGTAAATGGACCTTTGGAGTACCTTCGTGACACTATTGCATTTCCAATATGTCGGCTCGTTCGCAACGATTCACCTGAGTATTCAGCAAATATAGCTGCTAAAGACTGAGCATCTAGACCATTCACTAAATCTGATGCTGTGATTCCCGAGGACTGATCATAACGCATATCTAGAGGGCCTTGGAGTTGAAAGCTAAATCCTCTTTCAGCTTCATCCACATGACTACTATTGAAACCGAGATCAAGGAGAACTCCATTCGCTTTCTGCAACTGAAGAATCTTCTCAATTTCACCATAGGAGTCTGTAACGACCCTCACTCGATCACCATAGCTCTTCAACCGAGAAGTCAATTCGTTATGCATCTGAAGATAACCCATTCCAACAAGATAAACACACAATAGGATCACGGTCAATACAGAGTAAATGCGAATCAGGAAAGGAGGTAAGAATAGCCCTGGAATGACCTCCTAAACCGGCGCAACCATCAACAAATAAGGGAGATCCATGAATTGGTAGCGTCGCTTTTCCAAGATACTCAATCACCTATCAGTGAACACCTCTGGAAATATCAACCTCTTTTACCATGACTGCTTGATGAATTCTAGTTGAATTCATGCTCCGCCAAGAGGAATTTGCAGATGTATTCTCGTCAAGTGCGCAATATTTATCGTGGAAGTGCCAAAATTGAAGGAGGCTTCTCGGTAAATAAGGCTGTGGTGCTGTTGCGCAAAGCAGATGCAGTGGTTATGGATGTAGATAGCACGATCATTCGGAAAGAGGGAATTGATATGTTAGCTCAGTACCTACATAAGGAACATGAAATAAGGACATTGAAAGGAAAGTTGGTAATCAAGCGTTCTTTCTTAAAAATAGAATCATTGCCGGGGAGATCAGCTATGAAGAGTTCACAAGCAGTTCATTGTCCATCTTGAAACCCTCTCGACAGATTTGTGAAGACTGTTTGAATCAATATCCGTATGAAATCTGTGACAAAGCCCCTGAATTTATCGAGGCATGTAGAAACATGGGAAAACATGTATACTTGGCATCTGGTGGCTATGTCCAAGTTGGAATTGTCCTGTGTAGTGAAATCCTAGATGATTGAACCATTAATGAAGATATTGAAGCTTCCTCTGTCGCATCTGTTTGCTATTCCACTTTTGTTTGATGAGAGTGGAAACTATGCTGGTTATGATACAACTGCTGAGACAGCGGATATGAAAGGGAAAGCTACTGTTGTTGAAAAGTGAACGTTGATATTTGTCTTGATTGTAGAGTACGAAAGTCACTCCCTGGTGGCAATGGAATAGTAGTTAATATTGGAGATGGAATTCTTGATGCGAATGCATATCCCTCCTCAGATGCATTCATTGGTTATACAGGTGTAACCCGCAAAATGAAAGCGCTAGAAAAAGCAATGATGTATGTTTCTAGTTATCAAGATTTACTTGAGATCTTGACTAATTCGGAATGAATTCTCTCTTTTCAACTTGTTTCTTTATGATACTTGAAAGTGATAGATAGTGATTCGTATCAGTGTATTCTTTTGGAATGTCTCTGAAATCGTTTATTAATAATAACGACGAGAGTTCCATCAAGTTTATATTTTATTGCTTCTTCAAATATAGATCTTTAGCAGATACACTTGGTCTGTCGAAATGTGTGCAGATCTGCTGTATAATTGAGTGCGTAAGTGGCTATAAAGTACTATGAACTAGATTGTGCTTGCTCTGACTATCATTGGTATCCCCTTCGCTGCCTTTCCACTCATTGGTTTCTTTTCTTTAAAATTGATTAACAAAGTATATCTTGGTGTAATATCCTTTGATGATGTTCATTGAACTGTTCCCTAATCCCACTTTCGCGGATGGAGGCATTTTTGTCTTTATGCGGCAGTCTTTTCGTTTGTATTTATTCCTTCGTTCCCTCACATTGGTGTTAGCTGTTTGTGTTGTATTATTCTCCTGGCCACTGAAAGTTATCTGTATGTCATTACTGATCGCGTTTATGAAACCTTGATGAGTATTGATGAAATTGGTAGGTCAGCTTCAGTTTATTTATTGATAGATCCAAATGAAATTGTTAAGTATTCACTTGAACATAGTATTCCCATTAGCTTCATATGATTGTGTTTGTTAAGATCCTAGTAGCTGGTTCATTTCCCTTTTTGACATGTAAATGTTACAGGAGACAAACTGGAACTGAAATATCAATTACTTTTTCCTTTTTCTTTTTAACATGGAACAGTCTGGTCAGGTGTCGAATCCTTGGATTTCAAAGGGTACAAAACACTTATTTAGTGACAGCCACTGTTCTTCCACGTATGCAGATCCTGTTGTTACTAATTCTCATGAAACAGGAGTGCAAAAGGATTATTTTATTCATTCAACTGCAAAGAATGAACAATCGGTTGATGAGAGTCAACTTACAAAGCTACATTTGTTTATGGAGTCACTCCGATCTCATATGGATCAGATTACAGAGGAAAATGGAGCAGCAGTTGATTCAAGTGTTTTAGAGGGATTTGCAACGATTGGCTTTGAAAATGAGGGTAATTATTGCTATCAGAATAGCATTATTCAAGTAATTGTTTTATTACACTTTTATATAGTGTCTTCTTCATACCCCATCTTTCTTCTCTCTTCTTAAGGTACTATTCGTAGAATTTGGTCATATCGATAATCCAAGTACTCCCTTTATAACCCTATTACTACGAATTGTGGGATGTATGAAACAAGCTTGTGATGATTCTGCAAATTGTTCTTCGGCTTGCCTACATCTACAAGAGTTACGTGAGCTAATCGCCGTGAAGAATTGCATGTTTGCAGAGGAACAGTCCGATATTCATGAATTCTTCTTGTACATCCTCTCTGAGTTGTCCAAAGAGTTTTCAAGTCTCGCCCCAGAGGGAGTTCCCAATTCAGGTGAAATGGATTGGGAAGAGGTTGGAAGTGGTGGTCGACGAATGGTTATCAGTGATGCTAGAATGGATGAAGGTATTCTCACTTCTCTTTTTGAGACCCAATTACGAAAGCAGGTAAGGATATGAATAGTTTCTTAATAATAGTCGAGTTTATATAGCAAGAAGCAACGTATTGAACAACAATCATTTGCCACATTATCATTGCCGATCATAGGAAGAGGTGTAAGATTTGGTAATTGGTTAGATTGTTTAGATTCGTTCTGTTGAAAGTGCATTGGATTCCTTTCTTTTTGGGGAAGATAGTAAACAAGGTGCTTCTAAAGGAATGTATCGAATTGAGCAAACTCCTTCTTGTCTTGTTCTCCATCTTTTACGTTTCAGCTATGATCGTGTCAAGAAGATGCCTTTCAAAATCATGAAGCGAATTGACTTTAACAGAAGTCTCTCTCTAGACAAATACAATGTTGCTAATACTGTGAAATATCGGCAGTATGAGCTTGTTGCCGTAGTGATGTGTTAGTATCGTAACGAATAGGTTATTACACACCTGGGATCGAGTGTTACAAATGGACACTATATAGCATTTTGTCAGGGATCTGATAGGAACCAATGGTTCCGTTGTGATGACGAGAGAATTCGAGATGTTAGCTACCAAGAGGTGATGCGTTCCGAACCTTATATGTTGTTTTATCGTGGATTGAAGTGAGGAACTGTTTGTTGTGTATTCTTGTTTAATCGATAATCTATAAATGATTTCACTGCTATTTTATTCTCGTTGCGACTTTCTCAACACGACAACAGTGAAGGATATTACAGTTACAAATTGTTTGTTCTAGAGAAATGAACAATGGAAGTCCGTCCTCGACGACGTGGTCACAGCGTCATCCAAATGAATCCAACCATTCTATCACCATAATCTCTAGATGTATAATGCCCAGCCAGATCCAGCCTACAGAAGTGGCTGGGATCATTCGTATGTGCCCCCTCCAAGAGTGACTCAGCCGGAACCAACAATCCCAGAAGAATCAAATTCCGGTGAATCCGCTCAAGCAGCTCCAGAAACAGAAGCAGTTGACCAAACGGTGATTCCATATGATGTTACACCAAAAACCGTTTCTTCGGAAGAATAATAGCTTGAGTGGAATGATATATAGGATTATGTAAATATTCATGGATATCCTTTCGCTGCAACATCCAATCAACTTTCAACCCAGTCCGCAACTTATACGGTATCAGAAACAACTGTGGAAAGCACTGTCCATCTCTTGTTTGATGAGATCTCTTTGTTACAGGTAGCTGGAGAAATTACTGAAGTAGAAGCTGTAGAACTGCGAAATTTGGTTATGCAGGGGGACAGTCGTGTTCATGAAGCACTACGCCAGCACTCTTTGTAAGTATTTGGGAGATGACTAATGACAGAGGTAATAGTAACCCCCTGATATATTTACTGCACCGCAACGACAATCATTTAAACTTGCTATTACGAAGAGATGAAGAGTATGCTACATATGTTCAATCCGAAACTTATGTCCCCACTACTACAACAAGCCAAATATCAACAGTGATTACAGAAGACAGTGTATGGAATCCTGGACGTGAAGAGGCAACTGCAGCAGCAGCTTATGCCACTTACACACCTCGAATTCGCGATACCCTTCCTCATCTGTTCTACTGTGATGGAGATTTATGTGGCCTTATCATGAAAAGAACTCAAACAAAGGTTTTTTTCAAAAAATGGAAGCATTGTATCTTCGTAGTAAAACCCCAATTCCTGTTGTTATATGCTTCTGTAGAAGATTGGAAACAGAACCGAGGGGTGTACTGGCAAAAGCAGCTTCATCCAGGAATTGTACTTCATTTGATCCAATCCGATTCTAGATGATCTCACCCATACTGACGAAACACCACGATGACACAGTGATCTATACAGTTGAACTGAGAGAGAATACTTTCGTCCAATCTGCAAGTTACCAGGCATTCAATCCGAGAATGAAATGTAGTTCAAATAGGGGAGTAATATGGTAGCTCACGGAATTGTACTACTTGGTTCATCGTACTGTGAAGTGGTCAATGCAATCAAACAGAAACTTGAAGAGTATGTGCTAGCGTTGAGAAATCCCCCAAATCTCATTTCATGCACTTTTTGTTACGAAACATCCACAGTTAGTAGATTACATACCCATTCTTTAAGACATCAGCATTTCTTTGAGTTGCATTGTATTGCTCTTTATTCTTCAATCTATTCAGTTATTGTATTTACAATCAAAATGTGGGCAGCAGATACGTCAATTATTGCTAATGTTGTTTTCAGGAGTCAGGTCAAAAAAGCAGATAATCAGGCTACTTTCAGTAATAAGGACCCTATATTAATGAAAAGCTGACTTATTAATAGGACCTATCTGATTATGAACTCGACTGATCTCATTGAATTATCAGGTAGCCCAAAGGATGGGTAACATACAGTAAAACGACAAGTGTTAATTGAAAGTGTGAATAATCAGAGTTGTATAATGGTAGTTTTACTATATTTGCAGTGATGTACTTGTTTGTTACAGTTGTCGTGTTTCGTATCAGGATTGGTTTTCACAAGATCATTTGACAGTATGATCAAGAGTGAGGATCCAGTATCCCAATTCTTTGTTAGCATTTGTATACTTGTGGAACAACTCTGTTATCTTATTATTGCAATCTTCAGGAAACAGTACAATGAAGCAAAGAATATCCACAAACACTACGTAGGAAGTAAGAATTGACATTGAAGTTATAGAATGATATCTTAATGTCCACTTTTGAGAACCAACGTATTGCATCCATTTCAAACAAGAATACAGTGGTGGTATAGTTGGCGTGTTAATGTGATTGTAGGTTGAGTCTGTTGATATTCCAATGAATGATATAAGATGTTGTGTTCCAAGTGCAAATGAAGACAGTCTCTTCCAGTATGGAATGTGGTTAGGGATTCAGATAGCATTAATTGTATAAATACTGAGTAGATGCAATAATTAGGATAACAATAACCGAATCAGGACAATCACCGAATTGGAATTCCAGGAGACAGCTCAGTACTCTTTCACTCCTCACTGTTCTCTTGTGAACTATAGGCGAGGTAAGCGAACTGATGTGACAAATAATTCGGAATTTACTATTCACATCAAAGAATACGCACCTTGTGTATTTTCCTATTACAGAGAACTAAATACTATCTCTGTGAGTTCAATCATTTCCTGTTTTGAGTCATTCTGGAGGCCAAGTACGATGAATCAGAAGCAATTCTTTTCAGTAATTCAAATTGATCATCGAAAGAAGAATAGTTTACTTACTATGATGCGTTCATTGCTAACAGTAGTAATCAACATGTGAGTTAATCCTAGTACCGTCGTTTTCATGAAGTTTGCTTTCTTCCTTTATTTTGCTGCCTTTTTCGAATTCGAATTAAGCAACAACGACTTCTGTTCTATGGAGTGATCATTGCTAATCCTCTCTCGCTCGTACCACAGTCCTTCCCAAGACCAAACAGTTGTATTTGTATCGATGGATTTAAGCCACTAACACAACACATTCGTGACTACTGTGACATGAATGAAGGGACCAA
Source organism: Blastocystis sp. subtype 8 (assembly GCA_027406425.1). NCBI lineage: Eukaryota > Bigyra > Opalinata > Blastocystidae > Blastocystis > Blastocystis sp. subtype 8. The sequence continues at coordinate 7,827 of JANPWN010000735.1, forward strand.
ACAGCAGCTTTTTTCTGTTCTTACAGATAACATTCATTTCCTCTCTCTCTTGAATTGCACAGCGTATTCTGTTGTGTTTACTGTTGTTGATCCTGATAGATATAGTATGGGAAGAATAGTGATATGATTTGTAGACAAGAAAAGTCAAAGTTCAGTGATAATTGAGATTCAAGATGTGTTGACTCGATATCCATCAAGGTATCGATGGATTCACCCCCAGCGATGGCATCGTGTGTGTATTTGGGGTTCTATTCATTATTAGTCATCACCTTCTGTATATAAAAAACAGCTCATTCGCAATCTCAATGTGTTTCTATGTGTATTAATTGTTTACTCTTCATCAAACCCAAAACATCCATTCTCGGACTCTACTGTAGCTATCATTACTCTTTCTAACTCCTCCTCACCTACCAAAGGAATCTCCAACTTATGAAAGCAGGTATGGGAGCGCAACTGGAGTCGAATCACACTTTCCTTTGATGCTTCCCTCACTTCGTATGGTAGAGGAGCCAAGCAGAAAGGCATAGTTCGTCCATCTGGTCCTTTCAAATGAGAGAATCCAAGTATCTATCGATCATTCTCATCGACCACAACCACAGGAGGATAGCAATAACCAGTAGCAAAACACAATAGAAGGGATTGCCTCTCACGACTCCATCGAGCTACAATTCTCCAGAATGCTTCCACTACGGGATGCTTATCATGAAATTCGTTCGTATATACTGTATTCGCTCTCCAGTCTGCCACATCGATTGTTTTCTCGCCTTCCAGAATCTGCTGTAATTCAGACTCCGTGAAGATTGCGAAGTAGTCTTGAGGAATGACTTCAAATATCCCATTCAGCAAGTAATAGAGACTATTTCGATAGTTGTCATAAAGGTAGTGTTTTGTCATCAATTCTGAATATTCTTCAACATTCTCCGAAGAAACACGTCGATTTCTCCCTCCAGGAATAAGATCTATTTCTTCCACATCAGTACCATCACGAGAATTGATATCAACCGAAAAGAATAATCCTAATTCATCATCTGAGGACTCTTGGACGATTGATCGGAGTTGTGAAACGCCCTTACAAATACTTTCATTAACGAACTGAATATCCTTTTCAGTTAAAGGAATTGATAGAATCGTCTTCACACTAAAAGTAATCCACCATAATAACGCAATACATCAATGGATTCAATGAAACCCCTAATGGAATACCATCGAAAATTGCTCTTCCAATAAGTCTACCTACAAACTGATAATTCCTCTCAATTCCCTCGCTTGCACAGTGAGGGGATGTCTCCACATCAAGTGAATCCCGTCGCTTTGACCCATCAGGCTCGACAGAAGGTGGAGGATAATTGACTTCTGGATTCGGTAAATAACCATGTGAAGTGTATATAAACATGGAAGTGAAAGACCGTGGAGAGAGTGAGTAATCATGAAAATACCGAATATTCTCTGCAGAATCATCACGAGGAGAGGAATGATCAATTCTCATCACAAATCGCTCTTCAATAGGTTGATTCGGATCACTTTCGGCTTCTGCTGTGAATACATTCTTAACAAGAAGAGCAATCCATTCTCTTGACAAGCCTCCAGCATCGATTCCTGGCTACAATTAACTCTCTGATCAATCCTCACTTCACCATTGAACTGAAGTCGTATTTGTTTTGCCATATCTTCCTTTGTGAGTGTAGCAAATGCGAGAAGGGTGTCATGTAAGACTGTTCTCCTATTGAGGATAATTCGAATTCGTTTATCTGTTGACAGCTGAGCGATTTGTGAATAGAACCAACGTAGTTTTATACTCAGATCCTCATCATACAACGCCCTCACATTCACATGGGTGGCCGGTATTCCAGGACAGCACTGTGACGGGAGCCATAAAAGTTGATGAGTGGCCTCGGAATAGTACATTGTGAAGGAAGATTCAGTGGTGATACACGCTTCTTCCTTACGTCGCCACACTCCATCTTTACCTCCATCAAGTTGCCAAATACTGGGGGTATTTGTGATAGGACGGAAATAGTCCCGTAAAATGGAGAGTGAACAGTGATCCCGAAGATACATACTGAATGAGAGTGATAAGGAAAACGTACTAAATGAAGTAAATGATCGTGAGAACAGTGAAGAGAATGAGACTGAGTGCAAACACGATATCGACAAGATTCTTGTGTGATGAATCCGCCGTAAAGGTATATTGGAAGAAGGTGGAATTTGTATTCAACTGAGTGAACTGAATATTTGCACAGCCACGAATCTAAAGTCTCAGTCAACGCTCAAGAATACTCTATAAGTTCGAAGATGAATGGGAGCATTTGGGAGCTTGATAGGAAGAGAAACTGAGGCAAAAGGAGGCAAACAGCGCAAGGCGACGACGTGAGGGCTCAATCCATGTCGGTCGAAGAAGTGGTGCTGGATAAAATCAACAGACTGAAACTCCGAGATGTCGATAATAATATCCGAAAGAAGATCTTGAAGCGTTTCCTGCTCAATGCTTGAATAACAAGTTAATAAATAATGAGGAATGATCATTCGATATTCATCATCCTGAGAAACAATGCAGATTTGAGATAGTTCATCACAGGACGGAATTGACTCAATCAATATCGAACAAGACAGAGATGCTGTAACCAAGGTAAGTAGCAGCCAATTCATATTAATATGACTTTAAAACGAGGATCCTTCCATCTCGTGTTTCTAAGCACACTAGTAACAAACAACACGAAACGAGTCCATTAGCACTCAGTTATCACCCGTTTTATAATCTTTTCAAATACCTTTTTGGATACTCCTTTGGGTTCATAGAAACACATCACTCCTATTGTCTTAATCTATAAATTATTGCTATTGTTCAGAATAACGTCATCAAGATTGTGTTTCTCGTCATCGATAAAGATCATCTGCTCATAGGAATATCCAGATTCGTTCTTGATATTCTCAAAATGAGCAAACTTTTGACAGGTAATCAGCTCTCGAAAACTGACAATGTCACCAAGAGTTCGTTTCTCGTCAACCATAATAAGGTCTATAATTTCCTGCCCTCTATGATTTAACTATATCAGCGAATCCTACAAGGAAGGAGTCCACGTACTACTTGCTAAAGCGATTGGAATTCCTGCTTCATGAAGAGCTAAAAGGATTTCTCGGACATCAGGAAAAAAGTCAAATACCTTTCCATATCTTTTATGAGTCTTCTTCCGAAGCCCTACCTATCTTTGAATCCCATTTCATGTTTTCTGATTGGTGGAGTGACATGTGTGTCCATCCAGAACCACCACAGGGTTCCTATCCATAAGCTTCGGCATTGAGTGTGTACCATCCATATCGAAAACAATCATTCTTCCCTCAAACGCCTCCTTATAAGTACGAGCAAGAGGAGAGAGTTTATCCATTTTGACTAATTAGTATTGATAGTCACAGTTTTGGGAAGCTAGACTTTCAGTCACGTTCTCTCTCAGTTTTGTGGTACATAGTTTTGTTTGTTTCTTCAAACTTGTTCATAAGTTGTTCATCTCGATAAACAGTGACTGTTAAGGGGCTAAGAGGAATTACGTAGATTGTATAATGGAGAACTGTCTATCAACTTCTGGTAGGTTTCTCTAGTTTGAATGCCCGTTACCAATGATTGAATACAATGGTTCTACATCCGATGAATGTCTATATTCTTCATCAAAACAAAGAGCAGTAAAGAATAGATTCTTCACAGTTATCTAGCTCATGAAGCATCTTCAGATACACTTCAGCATTACTAGAATTCGGGGTGCATGCAAGCTTGTATGGAGAATCGATTCCTTCCTTTTGGAAGATCTCTGTAAATGGAATCTATACTTATCAGTTTATAAACACTTATCACTTGTTTTTGCTTTTTGCAACAGAGATATCCATGATAAGCTCGAATTGCGGCTCCTACAGCAGCACTGTCCTTACAATCGATTGTGAACACAGGGATTTGGAACACATCGGAGAGGATCTGAAGAATTTCCTTATTCGTAGAAGAACCGCCAGTTGCTACAAGACGATGGTATCTAGTAAATCCGATTCTATATTACCATTAGATGCAACAAACTACTTTTCAAGATGAAGTCGCATAGAGAGGAACTGCGACTCAATCACTCCTCGACACTCTTCATCTGCTGTTGGAGTATTATTCTCTATTCTCTCCCCACTTGAGGCATTGAAACGGAATATGCCTGTTTGTGTCTTGTGAGGTGTGATTTCAGGCTGATTGTACACAATCACAATTCGATCCTTATTCCCGGCAGGAGAAGATTGAAGAATGGATGAGAATTGATTCCAATCACCCTTCGCATATTTCTTACACATCTAGGAGAATAGCAGAAAAGAGGTTTACTTGGGATCGTGGAATATCTCCATTCATGAAGCATAGCATTGTCATAAAAGCGTCTACGAATAATCGATCTTACCATTTCATACTATTATCAGTAGGACTCACAAACACATGTCCCTCAAGAGAAGGAACAAAGGTAGAAGACAGACCAAAGACAGTATTGCTAGTTCCCATCGAAACAGCCAGATCACCATCCTCACACAGACGGAGACCTACAAGGGAACAAGGATTATCTCCTGATCCACACACAACGACACAATTATCACTCATTCCATACTTCCTTTAAGTTAGTTCCTGCCACAATATATACGTCACGAAATAGGATGATAAATTGCCCACCACTGTATTGCTCTTCACTGGTTTTCCCAAGCGTTCTGCTAATCCAGGAGCACATGCATCAAGACATTTCTGCGACCATTCTTTTGTTGATATATCCAGCATATTCATGCCACTTCCATCACTCAGATCAATTCCACTAAACACTCCAGTGAGAAGTGTGGGTACAAAAGAACTCACTAAACTGATGCGAACAGTGGACTTATATGCTTCAGGATTCTGTTTTGCGATCTTAGCAATCTGGTTTCCTGTGAACCGTTCATATGCTCTGCATGATGTAAATAGCTCACTTCCTACCTAGAACCAGTAATTGCGGCAAGAGAACGAGCATCTCCAATGACTTCTTCAAGATGTGTGCATTCTTTAGATGTGCTAGTGTCCATCCAAATTGGAGATTCCTGAATCGCAAAGCACTCATGTAACTGCTCCTTTAGAGTTTCGTCGGCATGCAAATGAGAGAGTACTTCGACACTCTTCTTATTCCAGTAGACACTTCCGTGCTGTTGCCCACTTACAGAAATTGATACAATCTACAGATCCAATAAAAGCTCTTCCCTTACCTGTTGCATAGGACAACTAGATTGTTGCAATCTTTCAAAGAGAAGATCAATAGCTTCTACCCACTATAATTAAACAATAATAAAAACTATAACCATGAGTGTGGGGGACACGACAACACCCTCGCCCTTATAATAAACTCCATTTGTTGTATTGTAATGTGAGAGATCCAGATCAAAATTCACATTCGCAGAATAGTTAACAGTAAGATCCTCGTCAACAACTGTTCCTTTACAACTTTGAGTACTCAAATCGATACCAAGAAAAAGATCTGTAGTTAAGAGTGCCCGAAAAACTATACTCGTCATTTGCAATTAGGATTAAATGAGTTTAATCACTGGTCTAAGGTGTAAAATTAGCTTATTATATTCAATGATCACTAGTTATTCACTGTAGAATGAAAAGGGGGATTGGCATTTGATCATCATGTCTATCATTACAGTCCTGCTCAAATTACTTGGCCTCCGATGAAACTCCCGAGTCGACCTGCT
>JANPWN010000736.1:0-10251 GCA_027406425.1 Blastocystis sp. subtype 8
TAAGGTACAGCCTATGATTGAAGAGTCAAAGAAGGAAGAGGTGAAAGAAGAGAAGGAGGAGAAAGAAAGCAAGAAGGATAAAAAGGAGAAGAAAGAGAAGAAGGAACATAAGCACAAGGATAAGGAGGGCAAGAAGGAAAAGAAGGAGAAGAAAGATAAGAAAGATTGAGCTGTTTTCTATGTTGATTTATTGAAGTACTGTTTGTAGTGATAATTCATTTTGTGCAAACAAATCTGTTGACTTTACCTACAATAAGTTGATCTGAAGAAATGGAGACTATCCATGAGGATTATATCTCAGGAAAGCTCCACATGAACATTCAGGATAATGACATTCTAATTCATTGTACTGACAACCCTGGAAGAGTTACTTTTCTACGAACAAGTATTCTACAAAAGCAAAAGACTGATGAATCTTTGTCTGCTGATAGTGCTTATAATCAATGTATCCAGGATTTACTGAAGATGTGTAAAGTAGTTACTATGTTTGGTGGTCACTTGTAGGTGGAGAGTATTAAGCATCTGTTTGTGAAGATTGTAAACAAGCGAGTAGATGGAACAAAGATTGTGGAAATGACAATGAACGCTGTTATTCAAGCTGGTATTCATGTTTCGCCCATTACGAATTATCGGGTTCAACCCTCCTCAAAGACGAGAAGACCATCATCCTTTAATTCAAGAAGAAGATATCATAAGGACAGCTATTCCCAGGAGATTGCGAAAGAAGTAGAATCTTGGAAGACAAAGAATTAGCTCTGTATCATATCATTTGGTGTGTTTGTTCGAAGTTCATACTATCCTTCATGTCAACACTTCCTTGCACAGAAGGACTGTTGATTCAGTGTGATTCAACGACTGGAGTATTTCTAAAGCAAAAGAACAGTCAGCTGATTGGCAGTCAGCAATTCATAATTATGATGCTTGATAATAACAATATCTTTATTAAATCTGGTAGTGAACGCTATGTAAGCAAGCTTATCAATGATTGGATTGACATGAATAATACTCCCAAGAAGGATGACGATAAGAGTACTGGAAAGTAGTTGTTAACTGGTTAAACTCATTTTCATTTCGTTTTAGTGTATCCTCAGGTGTTTCTTCCATACTTTACTAACAGGTTTGACCGAGGTCCACTCTCATTTTCTCATGGAAGTAATAATAGTGAATCGTTCAGTAAGAAGATACAAATGTCAAACTATATGACCTTAATTGACTGAAGGTAATAGAGAGGTAACCGGTCAAATTTGTTTTTTTCTTCAGTTCCCACTTTAAAGCTATCAGTTAATCATTTTGTTATACTAAATGGAACCAGAAGTTGCTAACGAAAGCCATCCCCTTCGGAATTACTACCGATTCTGGAGAATTGCAGAGGTTGATTCAAATGTACTGGGTGTTGTAAATGATTGAATCATAGACAGATAGTTATGAAAATGCATTAGAAGATCTGGGAGTATGTCGAACAGTGGAACAGTTTTGGGAGATCTATTGTTATCTCCCTATTATTGGAACAAATTCATGTGAAAACTACTACTTTTTTAAAGTGTGAATGTTAGGAGATGATTACCTACTAGGACGGAATTATGCCATTATGGGAAGATTCAGAGAATAAGAATGGTGGAAGAGTTACATTGACACTGACTGGAACGGAGTTATTACCATATTTGTGGGAGACTCTCGTAAGCTCGAATGTTTACATGTGATACTAGTTGCTAACTACTATTGGTGAGCAGTTCAATGTAGGGAAAGAAATCTGTGGGGTATCTGTTACTGTCAAACCAAAAAAGAATCAGTCGGTACTATGTGTATGGAATAAGACGGCGACATTTGGAAGAGTTATAACACAGATTGAGTAAGATTGACTAGTGAAAGTGATGGATAGAACAGTATTAAAGACAGTGTGGAATAGTCCTCCTCGAATGCGATTTACTTATAAACGTAATAGTAATGCTGTGTATTCTGTATCCATGAAGAAGAAAGAGGAACAGGAACGAACAGCTACAGAAATAAAGACGGAGAATAGGTTTGCAGGGTTTGAAGACTCTCTTGTTTGTTTCAAACACATCAGAATACATGGACTAAATTATTTTTCAACCTCAGAAGACCATAGAGTCAAATTGTCACGTAGAAGCTGCAAAATAAGAGTTGTATCCTTATAATCATTTTCCGGAAGTGTATCCAGAACCTTAACAGCATTATCAAAAGCAGCAGTGGCTAATTCGCAGGCGTACTTCGTATTTTCCTTAATCTCATAATAGAACACGGAATAGTTCAAATATAAGCCTAACAAAGTAGGATTCACCGGGGAGAGACTCTTCTCAGTTGCTTCTTTCAGAGCATTCGTGTAGCTATGCAATCACCCCCAAAAGATTCCAATACCTCTCATCCGATTTGGCAATCACGGCATCACGCTCATCACCAACAAGGAACTCACATTCATAACGATAGTAATCACCAATCATCTTCATGAAATACACACGGTTATCTACTGTATCATTATCATGAAGAAGGTTATCCAGAATAATGGTAATAACTTCGCCGCAAATACTCTTCATTTCATCTTCAATCTTCTTTTTGAACTCGGTGATACTGGGAAGAGTCTCTGCATGAGCAGGATTGCTACGTTCCTTCTGTTCAATGGCATAGATACTTCTCCATGCATTACGTCGCGAACTTATCACATTTTTATAAGCAACCGATAAAAGGTTTCGTTCTTCGGGTGACAAGTGAATGTCACTCTGTCCTTCGGGAACAGTGGTTGCGACGTACTTTATATACTCTTTCATATCTTCGTAGCGCTCTGCCTGCTCCGCAATTCGTGCTAGAACTACATGGTTTGAAAGGGTCTCCATGGAAAAGAAATCTACTGAAACAGTTAGACTAGGTTGCGACTAACAAAACTACACAACTCGAACATACCAAGACTCAATGTACAAAAAGATCTGATAAGGAGGAGGGAGTTTCATTATACTTCAAGCAAGGTTCATTTTACAAACAATGCAAAGACAATCATTCCTTTACTCCAAATGCTCGTATATATTCATCGCCGATCTTCCACCCCATCTTACTCATAAACAACATTCCATTCTCCACAGCTATCAAATAGAGTGTTTCCTGTTTTGACTTCTTCAATAAATCACGAGACAATTTTGATCCACTCGTCACCTGCTGAGAAATGAATTGACAGTTATCTTGCTTGCTAACATAGTTTAAAAGACTAATTACTTCGGTCTTCAACACATTCTCATATCCCTGCATTGCTTTGCTGAACTGTTCGCGATTCTCCGCCAGTAGCACTAATACTCCTAAATACAGTCCTAGTGTGTCTGTTGCCAACAGTTGGTCTCCTTCTCGGTCCTTGAAGATCAGTGAGGATAAGGGAATAAGAGCCTGGACAAAGGCCGTCAATTCAGCTTGTACTGATCGGATCGATTCCACCGCATGATGAAGACATAACACTAATTGAAGGAACTGGTGGAGAATGGAACGTAGAATATCCTTATGCTGTGGGGGGAGTGAAAGAGGAACAAAGCCTTGGAATCGATCGCGTAGGGCTAAAAGAAGGGGACAGTGAATAAGAGCACCAAAGATAGACATTGAAAGGAGAGCCACAGCTCCTGCCTGTGAATAGGCAATATCTGTCAAGAGACTCAGGAGCTGACGAACTGCGAGACGCTGTTGTTGTGCTGAAGTCTCGAAGAGAGTCAAATCAACAGATTGAAGAAGAGAGAGGAGAGCAAGAATGAGGTCTCCTTGCTGGAGGAGCAACTGAATCATATTCCCCGTCTTATCAGAGCGGATCAGAAGAGCAAGAAGAGGTGTAGCTGCTGATCGGCAAGTGAGATCATGGATAGATACATCTCGTGCCAACATAATCACTAGATATGGTACTGATGCCTGAACAGGTGCAAGAATGTGACTAAGATGAGAAGTACTCTCCAGATAACTAGAAATAAACTAGAAAGAATAGATAAACCAGATCAGACGTAGAAGGATAACATAAAGAGTCTTCCGACGTGTCGCTGCCGTCCCTGGAACACTCTCACGGAGAAGAGCTTCAGTGAGTACCTTCAATAATTCTCCTTGAATTCCAGCATCTGTCAATTGTGCTCCTTGTTGTTGTAAGGTTTTGATGATTGATACACTCACCCATCCAATCTGTTGTGTGAGTGTCTCTTGGTCCGGATGAAGAAGGCCCAAGATCTGTAGAAGTGTCTGCAGTACTGCCAGTAGGAATGGTTCAGCTCCATCCTTATAGAGAGGCAGGAGAGAGAGAGAATCGAAGCAGTCTACTACTGTCATCTGGAGTGCTGTCAACAAAGCGTTGAACATATCTACTTCCCATGCCTGTTTCAATACAGCTTTATTAAACTAATATATCACTGTCCTACCAATATACTACCTCATCACACTCCCGAACTGTCTGCTTTATGAACTCGTTCACGTCAGTAATATCATGCTCTTCACAGTAGTGTCTTGATGCCCCTTCAACTTCACTTCTCTTTATACAGATAACTTCCTGACCCTGAATCACCCTATGATCTTCGAGACCTGCACAACAGGCTTGTAAGGAGGGAGACAATGAAGGTCTTGCTTGCATTATCTGTGGAAGCCGAATCAATGTATCTAAAAGAGGTGAACCCAAGTCAGATCTTGTTCGCAAGAACTGCTCAACACGCTGATCATACTGAGTGACTCCCTGCAGCAGAAGCTCCAAACTCTTCTTCTCCCCAATACGATGGAAGGCAAAAAGAAGACTAGCCACTAAGCGAGATGAAGCTGCAATCAGCTGAAGGAATGCTTGACGATGAATCTCTGTGAGGACAACAGTACCAGTCTGTGTATCAAACGAGTTCGCACAGTAGCACGATAAGAGATAAGGGAGTAACGAAAGCAATACAGTACAGGTCTCGTGTGTTAATATCACGGACTGCATCCATGACTGCCACTCATTTGGAGTGGTACATAGAACATTCAGCAATCTCACCCCACTACTCGCAAGCTGAGTATGACGCAAAATCATACTAGGTGAAGCCAAGAGGGATAAAATCGAATCCAACAGTCCATCATGTATGGGCTCTGTCGACTCTTTTGCTGCAGGAAGACACAGTAACAAGGAGGTAAGTGAGGGAGAGGGCGTTGGTGCTTGTGTGAGTAGCGTTTCCAGCAATGTAATGGCTGGCTCGTCCTGAGTATCATCTTCATATGTTAATGCATCCCGTAGAATCAATGTACATGCATCGATAATGAGTTTTACTTCACTTGGACACGATCCAAAGAAGGAGACTAATGTTGCAGAGGGTACTTGGGAGGCGATCTGAGAGAGGATATGAAGTGTTGCTCGTTGCAAGGCTGGATGTGATTCATCTGAGAGTCGCAGTAACATACGCATAGTGGGAACAGGATTTGCTAGTAATTGGTGTGCCAGGGGCTGTACAAACACACGCTGACCGGGTGCAGCTCGTACAAGATCAAAGGACTGAATACGTGCCGGTGTAAATGAAAGGAGATCCTGAATGAGTTCGGCCGCCAGCTGGATAGTGGTAGCTTGCCATGATGACTTCCCAGGAGGATATAACATGGGAATTTGAGGGCATTTATGAGGCCATGAAGAGAGTGTAAGGAGATGAAGGTTTAGGATGGTATTAGTAAGAGGTGATGCAGAGAGCAACTCCACAACAAGAGCATGAATACAGGTATCCTTGATGGAATCGGTATCTGTAAGGAGAAGATTCACACAGGTCTTAATCACATCCACACATAGACCTTCACATTCATAGAGTTCTTCTTCATTCGTATACTCGCGTGTTGTTGCCTTGATGAGTACATCTTGTACACAGAAGGAGAGATAAGGAAACAGACTTCGACTCTTTAGTAATACATAGGGCTCCACATGCGTTAGTAAGGTCAAAAACAGCTTCAAGAAGGAACGAGTTAGAGGATAAGTCTTCTGAGCAGACTCTTCACGATCCAAAGCTTGCTGAAGTCCTGCTTGAGGGAGTATCACACCACATATCGCTCCCTGCAATTTGGCTCCATATACATAACACCCATTCTCCATCTGTTGCCACACGGTCTGTGCACATGACCGTTCTTCTGAGCAAGCAGCAAGAACAGAGCACACAGCAGCAGTCAGTCGAAGTGGTAAGGGCAATGGAAGCAACTGTAAGCAGGACGAGAGGAGATCGAGAGATGATTGGGCAAGAAGTGTGGTTCGCACCAGAGGACTTGTCAACACAGAGGCATACAGTGTCAGCACAGCTGTAAGACCCGAATAATCCTCATCTAATACCTTCTGGCTAGACTTCACTTGTCGGAAGCTAACTACAGCTTGATGGAGAGCATGCTCAAAGATCTGCCAGGAGGCCTCAGGACTGTTGAAGTCTCGAAGCAGTATAAACAAGCCCTCTGCACAGTCACCCGAAGAACTGGCGAGAGAAGCCATGAGAGAAATGACATCATCGAAAAGCATGGGTAATGTGTGTAGGCGATCTAGTAAGAAGGAAAGAAACTGCTGTAAGACAGAGGAAAAGGTTTTTGAGGATGGATTACATGAAGGAGGAAGGCGGAGTGATCCCACAACAGTACAGAGTGTTTTACAAAGAGACTCATAACCGTCAGGAAGGAACTCTGTAGCAATGCCTCGTCCTTGCTGCTCGCTTCGTTCCTGGATCTGTCGTTGAGAATAGAAGGGGCAGTGATGGAAAATATAGGAGGTGATGAAGGTTTGGAGAAGGGTCCAGAGAGTCTCTTGACATCGCTGTTGGTGAGAGGGAGAGAGAGTGAGATAGTAGAGGGATGCGGAGAGGACACTAATCTGAGAGATTTGTTGGGTGAAGAGACACTAGAGATGATAGACCCAAGGTTAAAGTACATCATACACGGTATCAGCAAACAAACTGCCTTCATCCCCTGATATCCTGTTCAGGAGTGTCCCATTAAGAGATGAACTATTCATAGACAAACCACTCACACCTATTGCAAAGAGGAAGAGCTTATCATTGTGTTGCTTTGCCTTGGCTAACATACTCTTAATCTCACTTGGGGAAAAGAAAGGAGAAGAAATCACGTTTATCTTCTCATTGAAGGAACTCGGAGATAATAAGGCAAGAAATAGGGAACAATAGAGAATACTGATAATAGGCAAGAGAGATACACCGTCTACAGACTTCAACTGCTTCACAACATCCGAAACAGCAAACAGAATGCTCTCCTCACCCTATTCATTACACTTCAATATAAACCCCACACGAACAAGGGTAAAGACAGATACCAAAGAATAGGCAGATTCTTGAAGTATTTGCATCGCTAAAACACGATCTTCCACAGTCAAGTCTTTAAACTTCGTTCCTTGTTTACGAATTGTATCCAGAGTACTTTGAATATAGTTTCGTTGAAATAAAGTTGATAACACTGTTTTAATGTGTCGAATCAACAAAGACTCTTCCTGTTCTCGTTTAAGATGAGAAACGAATACCTTGAATTACAATCCAAATAAAAATAACCTACTTCGATAAGCCGATTCACACAACGGAAACGAAGAACGTATTCCCTATTTTTCTTCGTAATTTCTTCCTCATTCATCTTTTGGGTATTTCTAAACAGTTAACTGAATCAAATCACGTCGAGTACAAGTTTGCAGAACCAAGAATCTCATATTTGCTGTTATCGACTAACATATCGATATGTTTCAAAATGAAGTCACAGTAACTAATTATCATCGACGAATTCCTCTGTTCATAATCCAGATTGTCAATGAAGCTGTAGATTTTGGTAATAAGAGAGTCCTGGTCCTTTTCGGTCATTGTACACTTTAATCAATGATCAAATAGACTAGACAATGTTCATACTCACTCAACTCGTTGCTAACAGTGCTGAATTCCCGTGATTATGTGTATTCTGTATTATCCTATTTCCCTCTTATCTGCTGAAACCTCACAAACTGAATCTGTTAGATTCAGTATGCCACCCTCAAAGATTGCACTGCAATGCAAAGCTAATAAGATACTAGTTGAGAAACTACAGGGAGAGGAGAATATGTATATGGAATCCCAAAAGGATCGTTTGGCATTGACCTTTCGTCGTGCAATTCGATCTGTGAAAGAGTAGTCAAAATTGGCAAGATTGAAGTTTAGTTGCCCCTTTCCCATTCGTTGCAGGGAAGATGCAATCAAACTAAAAGGCATCGGTGATTATATTGCGTCAAGAATCGAATATTATCTCCGAAAAGAGGATCTTTTGAATGTAGCCCCTTGTAAGCAAATATCCTGACAATGATATCTAGCTCCCAATGAATTGTACCCAGAAGTAAATCAACGCCCTTTGAAGAAAACAGATATCTGTAGCTATGTTCCACGGTCTGGAGGACGTAAATATGATTGTTAAGTATGATTCTAGCTGCCTTTTTGATACTACTGGCTACAGTCAAGTGTACATGTAAAGAACGGAGTAAGTCAGTATTGCAGGACCAAGTTTTACAGGAAATCACTGTCATTGCAAATACAAATCTCCTCTATCGCAAGTTTCGAGAAACACTGCGGATCCTATGCTCTAAAGGACTAATATGGCAAGAAGGAGACAAAATGGGACTTACAGATACAGGCCGTTTATTGGGAGCGATGCTGTTTGAAGAGAGTCGACTTGATTATCCTGACATTGAAACATGTATGCAGGAGTGTATTTTAGTTCAGCTTGATAAACTCTTCCCTGGTGTTACTTCTCCGACTCCATCATCTCCAAAGCAAACCCAATCAGCGGATTCCTATCCTCCTCAAGTCACTCTTTCGCTACCTCGTCTGGTCTGGCCTTTATCCATGCAGCCCCCAAATCTTCGCTTTGGAGAGTATGTTGACGAGCGAGACGAGGATTGCTCTCCTCGAGTTGATTCCACCCCCATCCCTGGACCAGAAGAAGACTGGGAAGTGGTTATGCTTCTGGATATGCGAGAAGTTCGTACTCTTCAAGATCGTTCCTTCCTTCACAACCAGCTGCAGCAGGTAGGTGTCATGTGTGATAAACGACCCTTGGCTCTGGGGGATATGCAATGGATCCTACGACATACCTCAACGGAACGAGAGATAATGTTGAGTACAATTGTGGAACGTAAGAATACCCGTGATTTAGCCCAGAGTATATTAGATGGACGTTTCAACGAACAACAATATCGATTACTCCAATGTGGTTGTAGACATCCCATATATCTGATTGAAGGTGGCCTTCGTTCCCAAGATGTTATGTCTGCAGATAGTCTTCAGAGTGGAATAATGACTACGATCATCTGTCGTGATTTGTATGTTTATATGAGTACTTCGATTGATGACACTGTCGTGTTTTTGAAGGGTTTACACGATCAGGTAGTAACAGCTGTTCATAAATACTTTGAGAATGGGGACGAGTAGAAATTGAATCAGTGAATTAGAAATAGGACGTGCTTTCATCCGCAGAAATTGTCATTTATGGATTTCCAGAATTGTTATGCGAAAACACGGGATGTGGATTTGAAGCATTTATGGTGTAGACAGTTGAGACAGGTATGACATCAACAGTTGTTTATCAGTAGATTCCTCGATGTACAGTATCTAAGGTTGAAGCTATTATCTCCAAGTATCCTACATTCGCAAGTCTGTTGAAAGCATATGCTTCGCTTTCAACAGTTCAGCAGAAAGAAGATTTACTGAAGAATCTTTCTGATAAGAATGGAAAGAATACAATTGGTCCTGCACTGAGTCGTAGCATCTATCATTGTTTATTTGGCTAGTCGTAGTCTTCTTTTCTATTTTTGGTGGTAGCAGATTTGTTTGTTATGTTCATTCTTGTCTTTGTTTGTCATTTTTGACTCGAAGAGAATAGGGAGTGGGGTATTCATAATTCTTTTCCGTGATCCCGCACAGAGAATACCCTATCCCCTGGATAGGCGTTTCATTGATTACTTTTTGGTTTCTTCAGATTTGTCCAATACAACAAAGTAGAATCGGAAATGGCTCCCCCTGCTCCTGCTGGTCCTGCAACTATTAGTAGGTGCAGTTTCTAGTCGTTTTTATATGTGATCTGTCGTTTTGTGTAGTAATAGTGAACTAACCACTTGCTAGTTTATCTGCGTGCTGTTGGTGGAGAAAGTGCTTCTCCTGCCACTCTGGCTCCTAAGGTTGGTCCTCTGGGAATGGTATTTGATACAGACAAGTGAAGTGATTGTTTAGGCACCTAAGAAGGTTGGTGATGATATCCAGAAGGCCACTATGGATTGGAAGGGTCTGA
>JANPWN010000738.1:0-12501 GCA_027406425.1 Blastocystis sp. subtype 8
AGAAGTATCTATTTCCTGGACAAGCAAAATCGTCTGTTTGTTGAAAGAGAAGTAATCACATATAAACAAACAGGTCCATTAGAAGGAATCAGGAATGTCATCCACCACTGTAGTCTTTGTAATCATCTCACCATTCAAATCATAAGTGATACGAAGTTTCATCACAGAAGCCTTCTACAACTCACCACTTCCTTCCACTCCTACTTCACCAAAAGCATTGTTCTTGATACGAATCAGCTGTGTTGATACATCTTCATTGTATCCAGGGATAATTGGATCCGAAATGGGTTTCATCTGGACCTTCATGTACTATTCATTATTAGTATCTTCTTCAATTACCTTCGGAACAGCAGCCTGCAGAGTGAACTCTTCCAAATCATCAGGATTACTATTGGAGATAATAGCTTTGATGATCGTATCTGAATCATCTTCTCCCTTCTTCATCTTAAATACAATCTTCACACCGTCCTCATCAAATGCTACCAGACTATCACTTGCTAGCTATTCATTCCATTCATCATACTTACATGTAGGGGTAGGAGCAGGAGAGGCAACAGGAACTTCAACCGATGCGGACATCTTGAATTCATCATCGGGAGCAGGAGCAGGAGCGGGAGCAGAAGCAGAAGCAGAAGCGGGAACAGGACTTGCCGAGGGGACAGCAGCAGCCGCCGCAGACAAATCCAGAATGTCAAATGGTGAAGTGGATCCTGCTGGTTTGGGGAGGGTGGTAATATTGAAAGGATCATCAGCAGGAGCAGGAGCAGGGGCTGTAGGTGTAGTACTAATAGTATCAAGGATGTCCATAACTCCAGAGAAGTCATTACTACCAGTATCAGCCTTGGTTGATGTGACTCCAAGATCCAGACCCAAAAGATCGTCCATGAGAGAAGTAGGTTCTGCCGCGGGTTTTGAAGGATGCGACATAGTAACCATATCGCCCTCACTCTGAGTATCCTCTTCACTTTCACTCCCAGATTCATCCTCAGCACGACGAGCCTTGGCATTATCGATATCAAGGGGAGGCATGCGATCCAGAATCTGCTCACGAATCATCGCATAATCATTTTTCATTAGTTCAGTATATTCACAAGCACGCTGTTGTGCCTGGAGTACACAAGAAGTCTCATAAGGAGCCAGTAATGAATTAATGCGATCGAAGTAAGCTTCACCGAATCGATCTGAGATCTTGATCAATGCAGTAAGAGTCATGACTACAAGTTACATCATTTCTAATACCTCACTCTTCGTGGTGCTGTCAATAGAATTGCTGTTAAGAATAGATGCCAGGAGGTCTAGTACCTTCTCCTCAGAGACAGCATCAAGCTGTTGTTGACGAACTTGATCATAATATGCTTCAAGTAGTTCTTCTCCATACTCTCCAATGAACCATACTCCCACTTGGGTGAGAGAGACTTGACTCTGATCCTTCTGAAGGAACATAAACAACTTATGAATCTATAAATTAATCTATTTATTCATGAATACAGTGTAACTCGATAGCTCTTCCTCTTCATTACCAATAATACTAATCAGAGCGGAAGTCACTTCTTCATTTGCATACTTTCCACTCACTTGCAACACAGCCAATAGAGTATCAACTTGCCAGAGTGATGAAGGAGCGAATTGCTGAACAAGTGATGTGATCTTACTAATCAGCTCAGGACGCTCTGTATCATCCGCCATGATCTAAATATCACCAATCCTTTTCTCTTTTACCAGATAGTTCAGAAGTTCTCGAACGAGTTCTTCCACATTCTTCAGATTCACAAGAGCAAATACAACTTCCAGAGCACGACGACGAATAGAAGGATCACTCTCCTTAAGACAACCGATAATTGTTGATCGATGACGCGAAACAGCAGCGTGATCCACTTCAGCCATCTACACATATGAGTGAACTATCGTATCCTCACCTTCAGAAGCATTGACAGAGCTACATAACGGATATTACTATCACTATGAAGCAAGAACTTACCCAGAATATTGGCTCCCAACACACGCTGACCGCTGACAGCATCAATGTTCATGATTGTTTTCACAGTCTCATACAACACTGCATTACCAGCCATACAAGAACTATCTGTCTTTGTTGCAATCTAGTCATAACATAATAAACCTTGACTCACAAATGCAAGTAAATCTCCCAACATATCACTACAATCATGATCATTCGTTGCTAAGAAACAGAGAAGTTTCAGCATCTCGACTTGAAGGAAAGGATCAGGCACACCACCAACATTGTATTCACTCTTAAAACCTCCACTGATCACCACTTTCATCTTCTTGATGAGACGAGGAACTAACTTGCGGAACTTGGGAATCATAGCTGTATTCTTCTTCAACACAAATGTAGTTAGGGACACTGCTACAAATCAGGAACTCAAAGAACATGAACCGCTTATCAACACACCATGATCCTCATCAGCTAGAAGGGAAGGAAGTGTCTTGATCATATCATCCGTCATCTCAGGAATCTTGCTGAGGATATTAATCATGCATAAGCAGGCCTTCTTCTTGATAAAAGGATTTGAACTTGACATCTTTTGAAGGACATCACTGAAAATGTCACGAGCCATGGCTTCTGAGCAGACATTGGCAGCTGCAGTTAGAGCTAAGCCCACCACATATCTACATCTCAGACCTCAATTATCGTTGGTACGGGTCACCAGAATTAATATCACTTTTCAGAGTGTTGGTAACTAGAAGGAAAATATCATTATCCTCACTAACGAGAAGAACCATAGCAAGATAGCCAATTCTCTTATCACTGAAGTTAGGACTTGCAATCAACTTCACACTCTGAACTTGACCAAAGTAGCTGGGATATCCCATAAGATGAATAAATAAAAGCTTTGCCATGTTGGACTGAGCATTCACCTTATCTTCTTCGCGAAATGCATTACGAATGAGAGCAGATTCCTTAGAAATGATTGCTCGTTCATCGGCAGCAGTTTTTGCTGCACGCACCTGTCGGATGAAGTCGCGTGTTGTTTTCTTCACGAATGGAATACTAATCTTGTTCATACCTCGCACAATTATGATGAATCAGGAAACATGAATCGCACGCTCCAATCTATGGAAAACCGCGGGTTCCGTTATTTCCTTCCTTTATAAGTTATAACTGAATATGTAATAATCTCTAGTTATGTGTTATCTATGAGGTTACTATCATGGCGTAGTGAGTAGCGGAATAATTGGAGAGACACTTGTTTATCATCCATCTGTTTTTGCTTGTTACTATAGTCTGTTGTATTCTTCAAAGGTAGTTACCATAACCGAATCAAAGGAACGTCTCCTTAAGTTTTAATCAATTATGACCTAATTATAGTCATAGAGACCATATAAAATTGCATGCTTATAATTGTATTGATGAAAACGAATCTGACATAAGTGTATCATTGTTTCATTTAATGGCTGGATTCACATCATATGCATCCCTCTTCGTAGAAGTAATAATAGTCATGTATGTTAATTAAAGGGGGCAACTACTTCAACCAAAGCTGGTGCAAATATGTGCATATTTGCCTTTATTACCATAATTATATCATCAGTTGTATGTTCTTTCTTTAACCCAAGTTCAAGCAGCCTCACTTCATGTGCTCCCAATGTAGCTATGTGTTATTTAGTTAAATACTAGTACGAGGATAGGTGCTTTGAGCTGATATTCAATAAAATAAGAAGTATGACACCTGTATACGTGATCGGTTCATTCTTCTGTAACTGCCACTTTAATTCTGTTACTGTAGATGTCCTCTCTGCTTGTTGCTTCATTTCTGTTGGTAACTGCCTTGAGAATGTCTTTCATAATTCGGTGATGGCGCGTGTCATGGTATTAAAGAGATTATCAACTCATGTTCAGAATGGTACCATTCGCTTAGCTTGTATCATGATCATATTTGAGTCTTGTTATACTTCGGGAACCCTCATTGTATGATCTATTCTCTCCAGTAATGAATAGCAAGCAAGAAGTTTTATAACTAGCTGGGAATCGTACAAGTACTATCCTTAGTAAGATTTACCCTATGATCTTGAGATTAGTATTGGAGCTTCAATAGCGCTTATGCAGAACTGTTCATCATTAATTTGGACGTTAGACAGTATTCTGCTAGTGTACTTTCTGATCCTTCTTAGTTTCTTGACTTCCGATAATTCTGTTATTGTACTTGATATGAATAAACGATAGAACTTCTCACCTCGATATACAAAATGGGCACGTGTAGGAGCAGTTAGCGGCATTGTCTATCTAATTTGCATCTACATTCTGAGTTTCGTGGCTATATTTGCCGTTATCGGGAGTAAGAAGTGATTGGGGGATGGAACTGTAGTTATTGCATACTTGGTCATGGAAGTTTGTCTTCTTGTGGTTATGGGAATGACAGGACGTGAATTAAGAAAGATGGAGGGTGAGCTGGTGGGAAAGAAAATAAAGAAACATAGGAAGGGGAAAAAGAATAAGACTAATGACAACAAATTGTAGTGACAGGATGTTTGTTGCATGAAAGAGACTACTTAGGATTTCTCTAACTGCCAACAAACAGATTCTAAGAATCGAATTCTGGCTTCGATGACTGAGACGAATCCCACATGATGTTTGATTATCAAGAACCACTTTACATGCACTCGTCTTCAACTTTTGTCACCTAAGAAAGTTCACTTCCTGAAGTACATAGCTATCCAGTTGTTATAACTGATTCCTCTGAGTTTCTCCACAAAAGTGTAGGCAATTTGAATGGAGAATCAGTCTAATTGGGTAGAGAATTGAGTTTTGATTGAACTGGTCATTGAATCCTTTAATTTTGTATTTCTACTAATTTAAGAAGTTTACTTTTATTATATTCGAGCATGGACGATCTCACGCGGTTTCGTTTAAGGAATGTCTTATCGTGCATCCTCGAAGGTGTTGTAAGGAGAGGAGATATGGTACGGTTTAGTTTGGTTTGTAAAGAAAAGAATTCGGCTCAACAACCCGTAACTCGTTTTACGGCTTTGTCGGCACCCAATATTTCTATTCGAGATTACATGGAAAGGTTTGTAATTATCTTATAGTTGTGAGAGTAGATTGTACAAGTATTCCAAGTGTAGTGTCGAATGTCTAATTCTTTCTATTATTTATGTCGATCGATTTATTCAGAGCAGCAATATTCAAGTCAACTCTCTCACGATTCATCGAGTTCTTTTGACAAGGTAGGTTTCTCCTTGTATCTGTAACTGATAGTGTTGTACTTGCTGCAAAGACATTTGATGACAATTTCTACACGAATAATCACTATGCACGTGTGGGAGGTGTGCCTGTGGAGGAATTGAATTGTCTCGAGATTGAGTTTCTATTTACCATCAATTTCAGTCTATATGTGAGTTGTGAGGACTATCAGCGGTACTATCAAGAGATTTACAAGCATGCTTCTAGTAACTTGTGTAATGTATGCCATGGAATGGATCTCCCAAGTCTTGTTCTTCGACAGAATGGAAATGATGGCTCAGTTCTTGATTATGCTAAATACACTGATAGCAGAGACTATTCTCCCACCAATGTCAACTTCAGTGCTCAAGTGGATTATTAATGTTTTGTCTGTATATTCCTCCTATTGTTACGTATTTTTCTATTGTTTTTTGAAAATACATTTTCTTGAACAAATAGAAAGACTAAAAGTAAAAATTGTTTAGGCACTCTTGGGCTTAGAATCAGCGCTTCCAGAACTATTTGTCATATATTCCACACAACCGTACAGGTAACGTTTTACGTAGAACTGGGAGAACAGAACAATCATCGTACCCATATAGGCAATCATCAACCAGTTCAGCCACAGGGGTTCTTGACATCCACCACTACATGTAAAGCAAATTAAGAGTCATCGTACTTGATTACATCCAGTGCATTGATGATCGTAATGATCACAAACTGAATCAACTGGAGCTTAGTCAGAATTGATCTCCACCAGCATTTTACTCCCAGAATTGAGCATAAGTAGTGGGTGTACATAAGCATATGTACAAAAGAGTTCAGAAGAACAGGCATACAATTATCACCGCCAGGATACACATGAAGGAAGAGACGGACCATGAAGGTGATGCTGCTGTGATGGTACACATGAAGGAAGGTCACTTGACGGTACGACTTGCGGAGAATGAACAGGAAGGTATCAGTAAACTCCCAATATTTTTGCAAATAGAAAACATACACATACTACAATGTGATGGCAAAGAGGTTCTCCTTACATGAGCAAGTGTCTTTGCATTCTCAGTGTCAAAGTCAATATCACTGCAATATAAGAAAGGTTTCTTGAGGAAGTAATATTTGAGCATTCCATAGAAACAATAGGTAGCAAGACATACACAGATAAAGTTGTATACAACCATGAAAGGCTTTGGGTTGAATCGTTCTCTCTTTTCCATGAACTTCATCAGTACGAAGATCATAACAAAGTAGAAAACGTTACCAATCACCAGGGACTTCACATCTGCGAATGGAAGACTATCAATATATTCCTCTATGTGTAAGGAAATCCAGAAATACCTTACGGAGACTAGTACCCCCGATTACTTTAGTAGTGTCAAAACCAAACATTGGAGATAGGAGAGATCTTATTCTGTCACAAGACAAAAAATAAAGTGACAACTGAGGAGAAAAATAGACTTCGTCACTTCATAACGTATGACGTCATCCTTTCGTCATACGCAGGACTACTTACATCGTGTACATGGAATTGACTATTCCTTGTAAATCGAATAAGAAGGTTAGTTCTGAAAAACTGGTGAGTACATCATTCTACAATTGTTTGCAGATTTTGTAATATAGCTGAAAATACAGTAGGTCAGTATGAGCTTAACGTAAAATGAAGAAAGAGGGGGAAGAGTGATTACATCTTTCAACTTGAAAATGGACCAACGATTACAGTAGTGTACTACAGTACTTTTCAGTATACCGAATCTGATTTGTTGTACATCTCCGAGGTATGACCTTATACCTAACAGACCGCTTCCATACACTATACTTATTTGTTTCATTATGAATTAGCAAGATTTAGAAGAAACCGAATCATATAAAAATACTGACTATTTCAGTCACCTAGTGAAGAGTTTATAATTTGACTAATCTTAATAATGGGTAACTGTTCATCAATGTCTGCTACTGGTGAAAACTCTGTGTCAATGGCACGAGGATCTGTGAGTGATGGAACTGAAGAAGCCTCCATAATCTTTTCTAATGGAATGGTATCGGGTATTCGCGTTTCTGTAGACACTAATATTACATTGACTATTTGTAGTTATCCTTTGAATGCAATAATCTTCCAAACATGGATATTTTAAGCAAGAGTGATCCTTTTATTGTTACATACCTCCAGGGGGATGATAAGAAGTGGATTGAAGTTGGTCGTACTGAGATCGTTGTTAATAACCTCAAG
Organism: Blastocystis sp. subtype 8; assembly: GCA_027406425.1. Lineage (NCBI taxonomy): Eukaryota > Bigyra > Opalinata > Blastocystidae > Blastocystis > Blastocystis sp. subtype 8. The sequence continues at coordinate 7,407 of JANPWN010000738.1, forward strand.
TCTGAGGATTTCCTCATAGTTAATGAATAGTCCCGTATTTGTAACTCGTGTAATTTTGAACTACAAGTTTGAATCTGTTCAGCATCTTCGCTTCCAAGTTTATGATGCTGATGAAGGAGATAATGTGAAGAATGTAATTTTACAGCTTCTCTAGTTCATAATAGATTGTACTTGATAGACAGGACTTCATTGGTGAAGCGGAAACAGTTCTCTCTGAGCTTGTTCATAAGAAAACAGCAACTAAACTAGATTTAAAACTAAATGAAAAGACTCGAGGATCGATTATTGTGAAATGTGAGGAACTTAATGCTGTTCATGGGGTCATTAAGGGTCAGTTCATCGGAGTGGATTTGCCTTCGTCACGTTGCTTCTATCGTATTTACAATATCCTTTGATTGATTATGTTGTAACTTCCCTAATAACAAGTATGGATGAAAAGAATGGAATGTCTCCAGTATACAAATCTGAAGTTGCCAAGAATGGAAAGTGGAAGCCCTTCGAGATTGATGTAGGCATTTTCTGTAATGGAGATATGGTAAGATTTGGGACTATTCTCTGAGGATTAGAATCGTCCACTGTCAATCAAGATTTATCAATACAAAGCTAATGGTTCTCATGTTGAGATTGGTGAAGTCTCTGTAGGAGTAATGGAGTTACCTAACCATTAGTCGTCTACACAGAAGTTGATTGAGGCCAATAATTCGTCCCTTTCTCTTGGCAATGGGTATTCGCTGATTCTCTCTTTTATTTCTAGATCTATTTCTATTCCTCAATTTGTATATATTCCGCTTCCCTCGTTCTTGAATTATATTCAAGCTGGACTGGATCTCAATTTCATGGTTGCTATCGATTTCACCGGAAGTAATGGTGACCCACGCAATCCTTCGTCACTTCACTATAATAATCCTTCCCTCTACATGCAAGGACGTTTGAACCCATACGAGATGGCGATTACTTCTGTGGGTTCCGTTCTGGAGTTCTATGATACAGATCGGATGTTCCCAACATATGGATTTGGAGCATGTCTCAATGGGATGCCTACGGCCAATCATTGTTTTGCATTGAATGGAAATGAAGTGAATCCTGAGGTTGCAGGTGTGGGTGGAATCATGAATATCTATCACCAGACTCTGTCTACTGTACGATTCTCGGGTCCTACTCTCTTTGAATATGTGTTATCCAAAGCAGTTGGGTAAGAGCACCATAATTCCCTCATCCATAGAATAGCTGAGCAAATCCAGCAGGAGAAGAATAAGTACTTGGTTCTGCTCATCATCACAGATGGTGTGATTCATGATATGGATGAAACCATCCGTATGATAGTTCAAGGTGCTGATGCTCCTCTATCGATTCTTATTGTAGGAGTCGGCAATGAGGACTTTTCCAACATGGAAGTAGGACTGTTCAGGTAACTAAGACGTAGGTACTTGATGGAGATGAAGAACGTCTCTCTTATAACGGAAAGATAGCTTCTCGTGATATCGTGCAGTTCGTACCTACGAGAGAGATGATAAATCGTTCTCCAGAGCAGATGGCAAAAGCATTGTTGGAGGAGATCCCAGGACAAGTTACTGACTACATGCGTACTGCTGGTATCACGCCCGAGATGATTGCTCGTTGATGTCATGGACTCCTCTAACTTATAGAAATGCATCCTTTACAAGCTACTCCTTTGTAATCTCAATTGTGTAATAACTCTTTTTACGTTTCTTTGTTCAAAGCCATGTTAGAAGATGAATTGAAAACGTAGAAACAGTAGTAACTCACTGGATGACCTCAGAATCCTTGTAATTCTGCTTTCTAGTCATGCCTGTAGAATCGACAAATGAGAAACTGATTGCTGTGATCGGTGATGAAGTGAGGAATGAACACAGCACGTAATCGGTATAGGATACAGTTACCGGACTGTTGCTTGTTGGAATTGGTGACATTTCGGAAAAGAACGGCAGCAACTACTATGTAGTGGACAAAAGTGATTTTTGGGTTCATTGTGCTTACTTTGTAGATACAAAGGTAAAGGAGATTGAAGAGACGTTCAAAAACTTCGTAAAGAGAGGAGATATTGGTATTATTGTCATTAATCAGTGTGTAAGTATAAAGCCATCATACGACTTGTAGATTGCTGATATGATCCGTCACATTTTGAATGATTACAAGGAAACGATTCCCACTGTAATTGAGATTCCTAGCAAGGATAAGCCGTAATACCTGTCTTGAATCTTCATTCAATAGTTTTGATGCTACCCGCGATAATGTCATTCGCAGAGTGGCAAAGATGCTTGGTACTGAGGATATATGAGGATAATGGCGCTGTGATTACACTTTGTTTGTTGTGAGATTGTCTAGGAAATATAGTCAGTGTGTATCCCCATTCACTTTTTCTTACGGTAGTGGAGAATGGCAAGATTGCGAATCTTTGGGAATCGCTCCTTTGTGGGAGATGACGATCTTACCTTTATTATGACGTATCATGGGTTCATTCGCATCCTCATGTGTATCTGTCTTATCAGTAGCATATACACATATTCGCCAATTGAAGAGCATGAGATTCCTAAGTATTTCCTTAGATTGGAAGTGAAGTTTAGATACTCTTTTGGAGGATTTTTATCTCTTCAATTTGCTTTACTATCAATTTTATTACTTGTATTTTATTTGAAAATTAGTTTTCCACTAGTTAGAACTGATTACCGGTTTCATCTCCTATTCAGGCCTGATTCTGGAGATATCCTAAACTTGCCATTTCTTGTTATTCCTTCACATCACTCAAAAAAACGAAGAGGTGTGAAACTACTCTTTGAAATCCACTGTATTCTACTTATCTTATGTGATGCTGATTGCTTTATTTCGTGTATGAATGTCCGATCACATAGCTGACTTGATGTGTAGATGTATAGAAAAGTACTTCCACAAACTGGATACTCCTTTTACACTTGTCTCATCCTTCTAATGGTTATCTCAGGAGTTGAAGCTATTCTTGGTATCGTTCTTATAATTGCGTTTCTATCTCCCAAAATTACGGAGAAGCGAGTTCGACGTATCCTTCATCTTCTCTGTTGTTGTGTCATTCGAGATGATGAAGTGATTGATTCACTTGTCTCTGGAATCATGCAGTTACCCTCATTTGAGAACTTTTCGATTACAGATATAATAGCTGGTCTTCTAATGACAAATATGGTTTATCATGACAAAAAGAAGATCATTGCTGCTATTGCTGATCCCCAAGAAAGACTACAAGTGAAAATGATGCGTGTTCATGAATACATTGAGTATTTAAAGAAGAACTCAGATCGATTTCATTTATCAGCAGAGTCAATCCGCCGAGCATCTTTAGGCAGGCACTCATCTACTCTAAATGCGCGCCGTGCCCGCAGTATACATGTTTATCCTTCCGATGACGCTGAAATCGTTCATGACGAAGATGGCTGTGAATGCACAGTATTGAGTTGTAAGAAGGAGGATGACATTTTCGATGGATTCGATATTGAATGCGGAATTGGAAGTGACATCATGCGAAGAATCCAATATGGAATTGACAAGGAACGCTTGACTGTAATTGTGAGGGGGAAATATGATAAATAGTATTTGGCACATATGTGCAGATATGCTAATGCAGTTTATGGATTGTCTCTGTGAGAAGAAGGAAGAGATGTTTACTATGTAGAGTCTGGTTAAATAGTTATATGGAAAAGAATACGAGGGCATTGATGAAGGAGGTTAACAGGAATTTACGTCAAACAAGTATAAAGGATTACAATCAGTTGAAAGTTGTGGTAATTCAAGTGGATCAAATCTAGATTACCTTACAGTCTCTTCTTAGTGATTTTGGAGGCCAACTGATCTATTGTACCGATGCAAATGTGTAGGAATTATGGACTTGATGGACTGTAGAATTGGTCGAACACCCTGGTTTATTGCTTATGATACAAAGTATGATAGTATTGTGATTAGCATTCGAGGAACATGGTCAATTAAAGATGTAGTCACAGATATTCTGGCTGGTTCTTATTGAGGTAGTGTTATATTCATAGATGAACAATCACTCGAGGAAGCAGGAAAAGAATATGGCTTCAATGGTGAAAATGAATACACACATCGTGTACTGATTAGAAGGAAGCTTTTATTATAGGGAATGTATTTGGTTGCTAAGGAAGTTATGGCAGATCTGGAGAAGCTTCGACTCCTTCCCTGTTTATTCAATAAGGAGCCTGTGGATAATTCGGATGTGATGATTGATGACTCCTTACTCGAGAAAGTTTATCTTCATAGTGTATATCATTTATAGATTTCGTCCAGTACGAAGCTGGTAATCGTGGGTCATTCTCTGGGAGGAGGAGCAGCATCATTAATGTCTCTCTTCCTTCAGAAGTCCTATCCAAATACATGCTGTTGTTATGATCCTCCTGGTGAAACTCTTTCACCAGGACTGCGTGAGTACTCGACTCATTTCATTACAACAACAGTGTTTGGACATGATATCTTCCCTCGTGTCTCTTCATATACTTTCTCCCTTCTTCAAGACAATATCATTGCATCCCTTGCGTATTGTAAAATCAACAAATACAAGTATTTCCTCAATGTTGCTTTCAATCGTGTTAATATGAATACAACCTTTTTTACAGATATCAAGCAAACTGCACCTGAAATCCGAGAAGTGTTGGATCAGTGGCTAGTGACTGTAGGAATATTGATCTAGAATCACTGAAAGAGTACAGATTTCAAGAAAAAGTTCGCGCGAGAGTGTTATTTGCCAGGCAATATCGTGTATATTCGATTTGATAAGCTTAAAGTGCTTACAAATAAAGGGCATAAGAAGACTCTGGTAAAAGAAAATGCTGTACATGCAGTGGCAGAGGAGTTCTTGGATCTTCGGTTGGGCAATCACTTTTTCTTTAATCATTGGATATTCTTAGTAATTATAAGTTAGGTAATTGATGTCTAGTTCCCAATTTGGTTGAAACGGGCAGCTGAGAATTGTTCTTAAAACATTTGTGGGAGAAGTAATAATTTGTACACTTATTATGTTTTATGACTAACAACACCCTAAGTGAATGCAAACACTTAATCAAACAAATAACCTGAACGAATTAGTGAAAGA
>JANPWN010000741.1:0-24620 GCA_027406425.1 Blastocystis sp. subtype 8
GCTCCAGCTCCTACTCAGACTGCTCAAGCCCCTGCTGCTCAAGCTGCTCCTGCTGCTGGTATGATGCCTGGAAATATGACTCCTCAACAATACATGATGTATCAACAGCAAATGGCCTATTACCAGCAAATGGCTTACTATCAGATGGCTTATCAACAACAGATGATGGCTCAACAGGGAAAGAAGTGAATGTAATTGCTAGCTATTTGTGTTTGTTAGAATTCCCGCGGTATTCATCTTTCGTATTCATTGTTGTTTACCCAATATGCTTCGTGGAATAGTTGTTTTTGTAGTTATTGTATGTGGAGGTTTCTTTCTACAAAGACTTTATTCCACTAACATCGATAGCAATTGGCAATTACAACGCTATTCCGAAAATATGTACTATCCATGGAATGACAAACGAGGTTTTGAATATTATTTGCTATGAACTGTAGATTACAATGAGATTTGTGATAAAGTGAAAGTTTATCTGAATCAGAATAATGCAAAACCTATAATAGTATATGGCAGTACTGGAGGGCTTGGACATAAGTTCATATGCGCTTCCCATGGTTTGGCCGTTGCCGTTGCTGGAAAACGGCCTGTCAAATGTATCTAGCAGTATGCTGTTTTGACCTTATAGTTTTCCTTCCTCACAATTTCTGGAATGTCCTGAATCCTTGTTTTCAGGATCGATACGATGGAAGTATGAATTTAAGAGATATATAGTGAATAGGCATTGAGGGGCTTCAGGTGTGTACACGTTATGATCCATGTTTAACAGAAACAGATCGAGTAATTGACGTTCAGAATCAATTAAAGGACAAAGAGATTGTATTTATAGATGCAAGGCCACCGAGAATCATTGTGGTTAATTCGACCATTTTGACAGAACTGAAAGAGGTGGGAATTCTTCAACCAAAGGATTCATTTTTCGATTATGATCGTATTATGTTCCGATTGATGGTGAATCCATCTCGTAGTGTTCGGAATGTTATTTTGGAAGAACGTTCCCGGGTATTTCAGAAACGACCTATATTGGGAGTTCAGATACGGGTAGCGGGATTACTTGCTGATACTAAGGAGTCTGTCTCCTTTATTGACGAAGAGGCGCTGAAGAACATTCCTGATCTAATCCTTTCGACAATTCAGACATTTGGTTTTAATCGGACACTCAATGGAATCTATCTATCAACAGACAGCAAGATTGTAGAGAATCTTCTTCAGGATACAATTGGTGGTAAATACCCTATTCTCAAAACTGATTTGTTCAGACGAGGTCATTCAACTGGTTCTCCTAAGGAGGATGTTATTAAACGAGCCCTTGTTGATATGTATATGTTGGCGGAATGTGATGGTCTTTTAACAACACAAGGAAGTGGCTTTGGTGGTATTGCTCATGCTTTATCACAATCTCGTCTGAGAGCTATTATTCCTGTTCATAGAAAGAAAGTAATTGTCCCCAGAAGGAGACATAAATCATTTGTTTGTTTCCACACTTTAGAGTAGGAATGAGCAACAGTCTCGATAGTGATTCGAACAAACAACTCATGAAACAAAACTACACTTAGGAACGAGGAGGAATAACAGTATTGAGTCCAAGAAGCTGGGCTGTTTGGACCATAAGGGTTTCCTGAGGCACGAACACCACCTTGGCTTGGGGATTTGAGCAGATTGTCTTCAGAGCATCAATGTACTTCAAAGATAACAGATACTTTGTAGGATCATCACCACTTCCCTCTAAAGAGCGCGTAATCTCTTGAATCGAGCGAGCTTCAGATTCAGCTTCATTCATCACAGCTTGAGCTTGACCACGCGCTAACTATCATCCCATCTGCTTATCCCTACCTGACGCCACAATACGCTGTGCCTCTCCTTCTGCCTCTCGAATCTTCTGGTCACGTTGACCCTCTGCATTGATGATGGCTGTCTGCTTGTTGGCTTTGGCTGTGATCACCACTTCCTTGTTTCGGAAATCAGCATTCTTCTTCTGAGACAACACATCCTCTAACGAATCTGCCTGCACCTTCTGAATCTTCACCATATCCACCTTCACTCCCCAACTGCGAGCAATCACATCTAGCTCTCCAGAAACACGATCCAGAATGGCTGTATCCTCAATAATACGATCCACATCCAGAGATCCAGCTACGTCACGAAGTTGGGCTTGCAACAACTTGGAAAGCACATTTGGGAGATTGGTCACTGAATACGCCATTTGCTTTGGATTTGTGATATGGTACTGCAGAACCTATATGTCATCGAGACACAAAACGACAACTGCATCTAAATAGATCTTGGCATTATCACGAGTGATCACAGGTCTAAAGAAAATTTTCATCTAACCAAATCTTACTGTCTCGGAAAATCCATTACTGCATTCTGCGTTGAGATTGTATCAGAACTCTTAACCACCAGCTTTGTGTAACGATCATTTTCACTCACTAGATAGCGGACAGAAATAAACTTGGTCCTATCCACAAAGGGAATAATGAAATTGGGTCCAGGAGTCATGATCTTGTGATACTTCCCAAGTCTCTCTACAATCACGGTATCCTTCTCCTTGATACACCGGATTCCATGGGTAATCATATATAAAAGAAACACCACAACGAGGAACCAAAAGATTCCCGTCATAATAAGATCAAACGTTTCCATTATGCTATACTCTCTAGATATTAAATGGCGTCCCAATGTATATACAATCACGTCAATTAATTCTGCGAGTCTTGAATACGCTCAAAAAGATTCGGTTTCATAATCTCCGCGCTTATTATGAAAAAAACCGTTCACATCGACTCTGATTGAATGCATTATTCTGAACAAACAGAATATCTATTTACCCTTTTTCAACATTAGTGACCGTGGCTTCAATCCTAAACTCGGTTTCTTTACTGTTGTCACAGGAAGCGGACCCTGCTTCTTCTTCGCCTCCTCTGCCTTCATAGCTGCTTCTAATCGTCTCCGCTCCTTCTCTTCTGCAATCCTTCTTATTCTTTCTTTCTCCTCTCGATCCTTGTCATCGCGAACCATCTGGAGTATTGACGGTTCGCTCCTACGCACATCTATCATCGAAGTATTGTTTGAGAACAAGTCGAACTGGTTAGGTTCCGTATGTTCACCAAATAAAGATAACCCAACACCTGGGCCTTCTTTGAGTCCATATGGAACTTGTGTGAAAGGTCGTGGAGGCATCAAACTTCTCGTTTCTTCAGGGAATAATGAATGATAAAAGAGACCATTTGTTTCTGTTGTCACCGGGAGATCGAAGGAGGGGAGAGTCATAGTAGCTTCCTCTTGTGGTAGGACTGCTGTTTCAAACCACTCTGTGAGAATCTCCTCCTGGTTCTCTTCTGTATTCTTTTGTGGAATGATTGCTGAATCTATTAACTCCACAGGAGGTAACTCCTGGTTCTTCTCTGTGTCTCCTTGAGGAGCAGTTCCTGGATTCACTAATTCCACTACCTCTTTCTTTTTATTCTCCTCATTCGGAGTTACTACAACCACAGGGCTGTCTATCCAACCAACCTCTTCCTCAGGGACTGGTGTAACTTCATCATGCTGCATTTTCTGAAGGTCGTTAAAGAGTTCGTTCATAACATCCACTTTCAATTCTTCAGGAATATGAACTTCTTCTCCACAACGGAACTTGTGAACAATTGAATGAAGTTCATTCTCTCGTTCACTTCGTTCTAATGGTCTCTACACATCACCTTCACAAGTCATACATACAGAGAGATCCATATCACCAATATCATTCGCATCAGGCATATCCCACTCAATTGTCTCTTCCTCTTTTGGGGTCTGATAAATCAAATACCGAACAAAATTTAAATGAGAATCAACGAGTATTGAATAAGAATTGTATCCAAGTCGAATCATAGTATCACGAATTGCAAGCAGCTCCGAAATTGTCTATGACTCACTCTCTTTTCTTACATATACATAAAGCCGAGTTTTCTGTTTTGATTGGTTTTTCAACTTATCCACTACATTCTTTTCCTTCTACATGATCCAATATAAATTTAAAAATACTTGAACAGGGAGTACTTCCTCGATAATGGCAGGATCCACAAATGTTATCTGTTTTTCTTCTGTTGCGTCTACATGTCATTTCAAGTATCATCTACGACTTCCTCCCAATAAATCAAAGATTCCAGGAGAATCCGGTTCAGTAACTTGATTCTTGATAGATTTACTACTTTCTTTTTTATGTCGGTTGTCTTTATGACGCGACCGAGATGATTTTGATGGAGTTTGAGGATTTCCATTACTTGTCCGTTCATTTGTGTTCGTATTCGTACGCTGAGACGTACGATTTTTAGCTCCTCCTTTTCCTCCTCGATTTGTTGCTGATTGGTTGTTTTTCACAGTCTATCCCTAAATGATAGAACAAGAAGATACTCGAGATTTTGGACGAGGGCTACATATAAATAAAAACAAAAGAAGACTCACTTATGAGGTTCCTTATCTGCAATCTTCTTTTGATCCATATTCCTACAAAATCAATGAACAAAAGAGTCTTCTACTCTTCTAGCGACTCCGTTATGAAACTTGATACACCTACAAATCTTAAATCATTGTCTATTCTTACACACTATAACGTCTTAAAAGAACACTTCTGAAGAGAACGATGAACAGAAAATGATACAAGATCAACAAATATGATTTCGACTAGAACCACGGTTTTTTGCTATAAGCAATTTCCTAAAGTATGAGCAACAAACAATAGTAATTTCTAATGAGATGTATACCAAATACAAAAGCAAATACAAAGGGCGATGAAAAGGGCGATAATCATACTACCGCTTAGTTATTGGGATCTAACTTACTTATCTCGCACTTTTTTGTTATGGATAGAGTTTGAAAGAGACTGAATTAAAGGGAAACGATTACCTATCGTTGACATCGAGTTTCGACTCTTCTGCAGACGCTGACTTTGTCGACGAAGACTTTCCTGTGAACTTAATGCTGTTCTGCATCTCAGTTCCATACTCATTTCTACTCTAAATAACTATCAGCCATACGAATCGAATTTGTAGTAGCTTTCATCTCTTTTAAGAGGGACTGCGTTTCAGAATCTGCTGAATTCCTATAATAACATCCTATTTTCTTCAACTCACTCCTCGTCTGTATGACCTGTAAACAGTTCAATACGTGTTGTTCTTCTTGATGCATTTATCTAGAATTCACCATTAAACTCCACCATAACCTTTGCTAACCGGTAGCTATTTGAGAATTCCTTATATACGTCACGGAATCGCTATCCATGACTATCGGTCTAGAAGACTACTGCACATATGGTCCGATATTTAACCGAACCACCATTCTCTGCAAACAACTCCATTTCCTTTAATAGAACCAAATACTATAATATAACAATATGGAATATCTCGAACCTTTTTTATTAATTCATCTAAACTTCTTTCACACTCCCGAATAGCATTTACCTGATCTACAAGTAAAGAGTCTTATACAGAAATACCCATTCCATCATCGCCAGTTCGAACGAGATTATTGAGTTTTTGAATCCCATCCTATATCTGACATCACTTTCCACTTCAAAACGCTAATTTGTAATTCCACTTGTTTCAGATCACCATATAATCGCTCCCACTACATGTTATTTCTTCATTGGTTCTCTACGAGTGGCATTTTTGGAATTTAATACGGTTCCCGCGGTTTTTCTAACTTCACCAATGTGATAGAAAAGGATTGAACGGTGAATAATGAGTACAGCTGTGAATAGTGAAGATGATAAATTGGTTAGAACGGTTCCGCACGGGGTGGATATGCATAAGGAGGACCTTGATGGACCGTTATGGTGGTTACAAGACAATGATTATCTGTACCGGGGATATAGGACACAATTATCATTCTGGGAGACGTTTAAGAGGTATAATTGTTTCAGTGATGTGATATATAGCGCTTTTCGTAGTACAAACGAGACTATGAACATTTGGACACACTATATAGGTGCTACATTGTTTATTTTCCTTATTTATCTCACATATGCCATTCCTGTTGAGAACCTATTTACGATTCGCAAAGATGTGGCAGTAGCAAATGCTATTGTTCAGTGTGCATCAATGAACTATACAGACTTTGTAAATGATCATTCTCATGTAAATGCTTCGTGTGTGGATGCGGTATCGCGTGACGAAAGCATTGCAGAAGAGTTTTCGAGTTTATTGTTTTATTTATCTTCTACAAAAGAACAAGAATCTGTGAAGAATCTGAGTGAAACTTCATCGTCCTTTTTTTCTTGGTATAGCGACAATAGTATCTCTAGTTTCCCATCTGAAGCTGTTTCAGCGGTAATAAACTCGCTTCGAGGTGTTTATTCCAGTCTTCTCTCCTGGCTTCAGTCGGACCCTGATTCCTCAAATGCCTTGTATGTTCGGAAATCTGCAGATATTGCAGAGGTTCTGGAAGCTGACCTTACGGAGATGAATCATCAGGTAGTGGGCCACATTCCTCGTTGGCCTATCATTGTATTCCTCGCATGCGCTATTTGGTGTATGGGAGGAAGTGCTATTTACCACCAGTATTACTGTACCAGTTTTATTGTATCCAACATCCTTCAGACTATTGACTACTGTGGTATTTGTATTCTGATCTCTGGATCTTATGTTCCTGTTATCTACTATGCATTCTACTGTTACCCCAAAGCACTCTGGATTCACCTCTCTATCGTTGTTTTTATCAATGTTTGTAATGTCTGTGTTATGGCTACTCCCAAATTCAGGTATAGTTTATCATCACATTTCATACTCTAGACAGCCAAAGTACCGACCTGTTCGAGCTCGTTCATTTACTCTGGTGGCGTGTTACGCCGTAATTGCACTGATTCATCTCTATATTCTGGATGGGTTCAATAACCCCATCTTTACTGTTATGTTTTGGTACGTAGTTGGTATGGGAGCCACGTACATCCTTGGGGCCTTTTTTTATGGATCGCGCATTCCGGAGAAGTATTTCCCTGGATATTTCGACTATGTGGTACATGATTCGATTTTATTTTTATTCTAGTTATCGTCTCATCAGCTCTTCCATGTCTGCATCGTCATTGCGGCACTTTTCCATTTTGTTGGATCGTACCAGCTATTTGTCGATAGGTTTAACACGCCTTGTACAGTTTCTTAGTGAACCGTCTTGTTTGTTTACGCACGAATCTTCAAATTCCAATTATCGAGGCTTTTTCGGAGAATATGAAAACTCACTGTACAGAAGGTATTATAGGTTATGAACGACGTGGAGGAAGTAGGAGCATTTCCTCTGGAGAATAAGGGGATTTCTAAGGCAGTGGATATGTATCAAGAGAATCTTGAAGGATCACTGTGGTGGATGCAAGATAATGAATATATTTATCGTGGCTACCGCTCACAGCTGTCGTTTTGGGATGCAGTAAAGAGGTTGGACTTGAGCTGAAGATTGATTGATAGTATGGGTCGTAGTACGAATGAAACGATGAATGTCTGGACGCATGTAGTTGGAGCAATCATTTTCATTTATCTTCTCTTCTTGACTTATAGTCTTCCAACATCACCTGTTGGAACAGTGACTCTACACCATTTTTCATTGAAAGAAGGAATAGCTGAAGAAATTGCAAATTTTCGTGCAGGTAGTCCCGCTGTTCCTCGTTGGCCGATAACGGTATTTGTGTTATGTGCCATTCGCTGTCTCGTTGGAAGCGCAGTGTTCCATAATTTCTTGTGTGTGAGCAGGAAAGTGAAGGACATTCTCCAGACACTTGACTATTCAGGTATTTGTATTCTGATTTGTGGATCCTATGTTCCCGTTATTTATTATTCGTTTTACTGCTACCCTTCTTTCCTTCGTTTTCACTTGACCGCTGTGATTACCATTAACGTTCTAACGGTCTGTGTTTTAGCAACTCCGAAATTCAGGTATCTCTAAAATTTATCGATTATACACAGGCAACCCAAGTATCGTTCACTCCGTTCGATTTGCTTTACTGCTGTAGCTTGTTACGCAGTAATTGCATTGATTCACCTTTACACTCTCGATCGTTTCAACAATCCCATTTTCACTTCCATGTTGTGGTATGTTGTGGGGATGGGAAGTACCTACATTATCGGAGCCTACTTCTATGGGTCAAGAGTTCCTGAGAAGTATTATCCAGGATACTTTGATTATGTGGTAGTAGTTGGAGGAATGCTTGACTTCTAGCTAGCTTCTCACCAGATCTTTCATGTGTGCATTGTCATTGCAGCTCTTTTCCATTATGTTGGATCCTATCAATTGTTCATCGCAACTACTGTTCATTCCTGTCAACACTGATATTATGAAGACTCGTGATTTGTGTGTATTACCATTATATCGTCATTTGGAACTGCCAAATATGTTGTTTTGCACCAACAAATAATCTAGATTACACTTTGACTTTCCTAGCAAATTCCCATACAGATGTCGTTTTCTCCATAGGTTCGTATCTTCATATCACACTCATCAATTACTATTACTCAAATGGGAATTGACCAAGATTCAATAACACCGCTTCTTCCTTCTCGAGACTAATCACGGGAAATAAGCCTCCCAAACAACTCACATTCCTATCAATGAATTCATTATCCCAACCTCACTCAAAGGCAATACCCAAATCCTTTCCATTTTTGAAATAACTCAAGGTCTTCTTATCAGCATTGAATAAGACTCCAAGAATATCTCCAGGATGACAAATCTCTCCATAGTCACTTCCTTCATCTCCATGCCATTTCTTTCCCCGAGCAATATCTACATATCACTATGTTTCCTTGTCCTTACCGAAACTCCAGCTGTTCTCACTGTCACCCACGCCATTTTCCTGCAACTCGTCACATCCATGATTTTGACCACACCATCCAGCTTGGACGAGTCCTTCAGTCAACACATACAACTCATAGTAGTAGCATCCTGTTACCACGGTAATGTGCCCCAGTTGGATTGAAGGGAAGGCAGATTCAGCTATATATCATATCATAACACTTATATACCCATCACAATCCCATCATTCTGCAAAAGAGCATTTCCACTTAACAGTGATAGTTTCGATGCAAACTCTTCACCACTGTTCGAAGCCACAGCAATGGTAGAAGACTTTCCTACCTTCTTTTCAGTCTTCACTTTCTTCATGCTCTTTCCAAACTCATCATCCAGATCCAACGGTAGGAAGGCTCGCTTCTCTTTCTTCTTCTCCTTCTTTTTCAATTGTAATCCAGCTTCTACAGCTTGGATAGCATCACCAGCCATATCCTGATAACTCACATAAGACTCAATCGCTTGCTTCTCAGCTTCCTTCTTCAACTGTTCTTGCTCGCGTAAAAAAGCCGCTTTTCCCTCTCCCGTCAATTCATCAATCCCATGAGCAAAGTCGCACTGATCACGACGAGGACATCCCCAGTGTTTATCTGCATTCGGAGGAACTATATCACATTTGCATCAAACTCATACCCTTTCCTTGGTGTGCTTTCCACCAACGTTCACACATCTTCTGCTTCTTCTGTTCCCGTAGATAGATACTACGTGACCGTTTTACTCCTTCTGCCCTAGAATAAAAGCAATCCCGAAATCTTACCAACCCGGTACATCACAGTACCATCCATATACACCGGCCTTTGGAGCGTCCATCTCTACGTCAGCTCTACAAGTTATACTTGGGAATAAAAACAACAAAGTAGCATTGGGATTTGTGGCTTTCAACTCTTCCAATTTGTTTAATCGTTCTTTCCATTTCTTAATTGCAACTTCAGCATTCACATATAACATACTACAACTCACCAAACCAAATCATCTTTACCGTCGTCCATTTAAATCTCGACAATAACTGAAATCGAGTGTCGCATTTGGATTTGTTACTCTTGCTCGTTTCTTCAGCATATTTCCAAAACTACCGACTAACAGCACTCCTCCATTTCCTACCCTCCTTTGCCTCCACATAATCGAAAACATACACTGATTGTACAATTTGGATAAAAAACACTATCGGACTCGATTCTGTCACCATTCAAGAATAAGCGCAATTCACATTCGGGAATGCCTTCAGAAGACTACAAAAGTCAGAATAAGAGCGAAGTCACTTACAGAAATGAAAGAGAGGATAGACTCTCTTGTTGGGTTCTCAATATCAATGCATTTTGTCTTCTGTAACTTATAGAAGAGAGTCACCATAGTTTATCAGGTACTGACAGACAAATATGACATTCTTTTCTTTTCACCTAGTTTCTGAGGGATGAATAGGCCTTTATCCAGACCAATCACCTGTTTACCACTTCCGGATGAGTTACTGAGTACGAAGTGATGGGATGGTTTTAAGGATGACAGAAAAACTTGCTGAAGCAGGAATCTCAACGTATCAGGAAGTGGAAAAACTATGTGAGTCGATCGATTCTGCTCTTTTTCTGTCAACAGAAGACAAACAGCTGATCAAAGCCTACGTTGAAGATAAACAGAGGAAGAATGGTATCTTCCATACAGCAATGGATGAAAAACGGTTTACACAGTCTATATGGAAGGATATTGCTACAGGATGTAAGGGGATGGATGAAGTGATTGGAGGTGGTCTGAAATGCGGAACAATTACTGAGGTCTGTGGACGAGGAGCTACAGGGAAAACCCAGATGTGTATGTTACTCTGTGCAACCGTCCAACGATATAATAATCTCTATTCTCAATCAAAAGCTGTGTAATTTCTTTTGGATTAACTTATTAGTAGATTCATTGATACAGAGAATACATTCAACGCTTCTCGTCAGAAGGAGTATGTGGACACAATTCGCAATGCCTACTGTACTTTAGAGAATATTTTCGTATATAAACCGAGTTCTTTACAGGAGTTTCTCAGTGTCATACGGCAACTCCCTTACTTCCTCAAACAACATCCTGACGTTCGGTTCCTTGCAATTGATTCCATCACATACTTTCTGCGTGAGATGACAGACATGTTGAAGCGGCATGAAATCTTAACTAAACTAATCAACCAAATATCTTCAATGACAGTAACAAGTCATCTAGCCGTATTTTCCAAGGTAGAATCTTATATAGACACTTGTTACCAATCACATCACCAACTACTCAAGTGAAGCACCTGAAGGTATTCTAAATCCTCAGTCGGTCGTTCAACCTATGCTCGGTCCAATCTGGTGGCATTCAGTAACTACACAGTTGTTATTAGCTCGTAACCCACAAGGATCAAGGTAAGTATAAATGACACAGGTTATATGCAGATTACTAAGTGTGAAGAAATCTCCTTATCTGGAGTGCTGTACTATTCCTTTTACCAGTATGAGACCACCACTTCATTTACTTGTAGTTGTATACTCTGGATTTGCAACAGATCCCTAATTCATTGGTTTGTTAATAAACATTATATTCAAGTAGATAGGAATAGTAACGAGGAACCTCTGAGATATCCATCCAAGGATGAATGATAACATTCTTGAGACACTCAGTCTTTGAAAAGCAACCATTCCTAGCAATCCAATTAGGCTTGATATCAGTACACGGGATCTGTACTAACTGCATTCCCCGACCTACATTTACATCTTCATTATGACCAATAAAAGGTAGGTGACTTATTCCCACAAGTAGTTTGGGTAACAGTCCATAAGAAATGACATATCCTCCTCCTGTCACATAGTATGGAATGTAAACATTCTCTTGAACTAACGACTTGGGAACATAATTCTTCCTTGATACATCTACTGTATTGTACGTTTTACCCTTATCACAGAGTCCCATATACAAATTGTTCTTCTGCTTCTCCGTCATTACATCAATCAGCGCTTTCAAACGCGGATAGTTTACAACACAATCCGAATCCGTCTTAAAAACATACTTGATGGGAAGACTCAAATTGTGAATATAGTGAAATGCAAAAAGAACAGACAGAGTGATATTATTGTAACTATCTAGGTGATTAAATTGAAGGATGTCTCCGTAGGCCGTATTTTCTGCTGCAATAGCATCATTACACGATGGCACAGCATTGGCAAGAACAAAAATGGAATACACACTGAATCGGCTGCGCAAATGCCTAGTTCTATTCCGAACAATCTCCCGTAACTTAAAATCACACGATTGACTCAGCATCATTGTTAGAAAGGTATATGGCTCCATCGATTCTAATTGCGGCCTCTGAAGGACTTCAAATGGATACCCGTATGGGATATGAAAATAAGTCCGTAACTTGGCTTTTCGATATCTGTATGGCCGACCATACTGCATCAACAAACGCACTTGTTCCTGTTCTTCTCCATGGATCCAGTACTGAGGTGGAACACCCCTGTGGGACTCTTCTAAAAGCAATCTACAACTGAAACACATTTCACACCGACTACCTAAATTGACCTAAATATGATTATTCCACTTCAAAACATACGTCCTTGGTCTTCTATATTATAATAACGCTCATCTCTTCGTTTTGACAGACTCCTTTGTACTTCATTGGTTCCCGTTGACAAAACACCCTTTTCAATATAGTGAATGGACAACGACAACAGGAGCATCACGGTAAACAGTACCACATAATACAGTACTGAGTACATAGAAAACAATGTTATTTCAAACAAACAGAAAAACCCAGAATACTTTTCATTGACATCTGCATCATCATCTTCGTGCTGTATTCCTTCACCTTCTTCTCACTATCTTCAATCGCCTTCTCATCCTTCTTCTCCTTCTTCTTTAGCATTTCAAGAACCATCTGCTCATACTTCAGAGCATTCGCCCAATTGCCCATCAACCTACAACTTACATTCATCCATCAATCATACGCGTAACACTGTGTCAAACCCTGAATCACCTTCTCATAATCAGGATGCTCCTTACGGATCTTTTGAAGAGCAATCTCCAGACAAGCCACGGCTTTGTCGTTGAACACGAGTTCCTGATAAAGTAATCCCAGAGAAGCATAGACATCACCGATCTCCTCGCTATGATCACCGCAAGCCATCAGATAGATGTCAAGAGCAGCCTTATAATGCATAATTGACTCATGAAGACCTCCAGCAAGACGCAATGCATCGGAGAGCTGTGTATGACAGATAGCCACCTCGATAGAGTCAGGTCCAAACACACGTTCTGAGCAGGAGAGAGCAAGACGGCCATACTTGACAGCTGTCACATAATCCTTCAGGACAAATGACACTGTGGACATTGTGGTGAGAGCTCGTGGAATCAGTGGATGTAGTAAATGACAAGCAGATACAGCAGTGAGAACGACCTGTCGGCAATATACAAAAGCAGCAGTGAGCTCTCCTTGTTGCAAACAAGCTGCAGCCTCGCTGAATACAGTCATAAGACTATCATCAAGCAATGAAGTATGGACATGCTTCACACGAGGAGAGAAGGCTTCGATATCAGTAGGAGCAAAAACACACATCGATCCCATATCATAATGACGAGCTTGGAGACGCACACCCAACATGATACAAACACGACGCAGTAGAACCACACGATCACACTGAGCAGGGCCATACTCCTTCTCAGGTGTTTCACTCCATACACGCAACTTGTAATGGAAGTGATGGTCCACCATAGTACGAATCGTATTCCATACACCCACACCACTCACACCATTCTCAGCAAGAGCACGAACAATAGCTGCAGGTACTTTGGGTGAAATCTTACCCTTTCTAGTCTTTCTTACTCCCTCAAGAGCAATATCAGTATCCGGAATCACTTCCATAAGAGCATTCAGCACTGCAGCAACTGCATATCCAGGGGCAGCAGACAACACAGGATCAGCGAGAAGATAGTTGATATAGTGCTTGGCTGCACGAGCGACCATCTCTGTCTCACAAGCACGCAGTATCTGCATATCCACACGAGAGGTCTCAGCCATCGACTTATTGAAACAGAGACCAGCTAGGAAACCCAGATAACGTACATTCACTCCAGAAGAGTGCATGAGTTGGACAAGCTTACTTCCATCCTGGTTGTTAAGAGGCAATGAGAGAAGATGGTCATGAAGAGTAGGAAGGACCTGTCCCACAAGGAAGTTACCCAGCATCAACACACCGCTCTCATGATCAGTATTGGCATTCTCATCTGTTTGGGCAGCGAGAGTAGTAGCACTGTAGGGAGTAAATACATTCACATCAAACTTTGTGGGTACTACCTTCACTATTGCTCAATGACTTTCCACTTTCCTACCTGACTGTTCCAACAACTCAGCCTGCTTCTTCAGCTCCTCACATTGTTCATCTGTCACTCCCTCAATCTTCTCTCCCTTCTCTCTCTTTTCTAACATCTCACGAATCGTCTTCGCTCTCGCCTCCGACTCCGTACGACGCATTAGTAATTGCTCCACCAGCTCAGGTCGCAGAAGGGCCTGGATGGAGCTCTGACTGCCTCTCTTCACTTCCTCTTGGATCCAGTAAGTATCCACAGGCTGACTGCGCAGGAAGTCAACAGCATACACATTGCCATCTACACCTCGTAGGAGCTTACCATCAGCAGGACCCAAAAAGGAGACTGAAGTGCCTTCCTTCACTTCCACAGGCTTGCTGACAGCAGGAGCAGCAACTGTGGGTTCAGGAGCAGAAACTGTAGATTCAGGAGCAGCAGCTGTGGATTCAGCAGGTGTTTTGGCTGTTGATTCAGTAGCAGTGACATGGAGAGGGGAATTATCCCAGTGTAGCTTCTCAGCAAGCTCAGTAAGCTGGGGCTGGACACGTTCATCGTTATAGAGAGTGGCACATCCATCAACAGATCCACTTAAGAGCAGAGAGGCAGTGGGACGCTACACATTATCAATCCTACACGTTTGTACTTCCATCAGACCTGGAACAGGAGTCTGTGCAAGGAAACGATTTCCCTTATAGTCAACAACAGCCACGAGAGGAGTATAGAGCTGCTTGACATGAGCAGAATTTATCTGACTTGCACTCTACCAGTTAGATAATCAAACAAAACACACCAGAACCTGGTAATTGGCCATTGCACGACTCACTCCTCCTTCTTTCTCAACAGGGACACGTGTGAATGTGATGTCATCCACCAAATAGGTATCCTTAGAGGTATCTATCAGTAATGGTGCAACAGATTCTATTTCTAATGCATTCTTCTCATTCCTACCATCCACAATTTTCATCACAGCACGCTTTGCAGCCTCAGCAAACTCACTCTCCTTGCTAATTGCATAGAATAGAGCCATATTCTCATCATCTGTTAAGGTATTTGCTCCCACATACTCTGTAAGCCATTCACGATGGGGCTGGACATCAGCGGAGAGATAGGGTATATCCTCTTCCTCAAGAATCGTTTCTGCATGACTGAAGAGATCATGGATATCTGCGCCAGAACGAGGGGTTCCGAACCATGTATTAGAAGCCACGTTACAACTGGGCATAGGACGCAACGTGCATAGAATATCCTCCAAACGGATCTTCTCCATCTGATCTCCTTCCTGCACACGTCTTGCGTACCAGTCAGCAAAGCAGGGAGAGACAGCAATGAACAAGTGAATGAGAGTCGGGTAGATAGCAGGGAACTTAGTGTTAAGGACAGGACTGAAGTCAGAGTCTGTAGATTCGTTGACATAGAATCCATTCATGCTGCAGGTGATATGAAGCACTTCCTTCTCATTGGTGACAATCTATTTCTCAAGGCGTTTCTACGTCCCTACGCGAACATAGAGCAGATCTCCAACCAATTGGCGATTGTTACGAGGGGGATTATAAGCAGACATCATAAAACTCTGAAGGGGGAGATCCTTCTTCTCAGCAAGAAGACTTTGGGTAGCATTGAATGATTCAGGGTTGAACATCACAGGGAATGTAGGTTTGGAGATTTCACTCTTCAAGTTCTGATCCTTTTCAATCGTCTCCTTGTCAAAGTAGTACTCCTTAAGTTTGCTACTCAGATCCACTGGACTATCCTTCTTCGCTTCCGAAGCAAGCTTGTAGAAAGACATCAGGGACTCGGGAAGTTCATCATCCTGTTTCTTGAGAAGAAGACCGATAAGAGGAAGGTTTCCACTCACACTAGCAATTGTCTGCTTTATGTGCTCACGAGCAGCCAAGGTATTGTACTGATCGCACACTAGGTAAAAGACCGTTCCTTCCTTGATAAAATCATAACTGCTGAACTCAGCAACGCTGTCAATTTGCTTTCTTCCTGGTTTCATATCCACTTCGAAGTGATAACATGAATAAGGAGCAAGACTGTAATAAGACAAGAGTCTCTCCCGTAGAGAAGTTGCAGAATCAAAGGAAGAGGCGGTAAGAGATACAACTTCTCCTTTTGGTCCCTTCACAACGATGTTGAAGCTATCCTCTTGATTTGCAGATGTTTGTTCCATTGTTGGAATTCTAATTGTTATAAACTATCAGAATTATGAATGACCTACATTGTTGGATTGCTACCAAAGCAGTATTGAAGGGAAAAAGAAACGGGGAAACAGGAGCGAATTGGGGAAAAACCCGGTTTCTCCTTTTCTGGAATGTCGTTGCACCATCAGTTTATGGTTATATTGGTATTCTGTTCAATATAGCACAGAGGCGCTCTTTCCAAACAAACAGAAAACAAAACTACAATGGCTTGCCACAGGTCACACAATTACTCATATTACCTTGATTCAAACTGCCACATACTCTACAGGTCTTTCCAGCTTGAGGAGGATAGTAACCCTGAGGCATGGGAGCGTACCCCGATTGATAAGGTTGCTGATACGGCTGCTGATAGGGTTGTTGGTATGGTTGCTGCATAGGAGGTTGATAGGAAGGCTGGGATGGCTGATAGGATGGTTGAGGTGTCTGGTAAGACGGTTGAGGGGACTGATATGAAGGATTGAATGGTTGCTGAGGAGGAGCCTGGTATGCTGATTGATAAGGCTGCTGGGGTGGGTAGAAATGAGGTGATTGTTGATACTGAGAAGGAACAGGCTGCTGAAGTGTCTGAGCCTTCACCTTCTCACTTTCGAACGAACTCTGTAATTGATCTACCAATTGCTTGAGCTTGTCATAGAAGGTTGATCCTTCATTAATAAATGTCCTTGCCTCTTCAAAGCTCTTCAGAGCAGAAGAAATGCTCTCGAACACCTTTTGACGTTGCGATACCAGAGGATCATTCACACGTACAGCATTAAAGGTATCGACTTTGGCCTGAAGAGCATTCACATATCCATCTTGACAGTCCATACTCAACTTCAACTCACGCAACTTCTCAGCAATAGGAGAGAAGCCTCTCACGAATAATCCACGCTCATCACAGTTATTTCCTTCACGGATTAATTCATCACGCACCTTCGTATCCTCTTTCGCCATATTCACAATATCCTCTAGCTTGGCGGCACGCTCATTTAGGACACGATCAATGTCAGAAGCAGCCCTGCGCACATCATCCAGAGCCATGGCCGACTGTCCAGTGACTTCACCCTTCGGCAGTTGGGATTCGATCTGCTCTCGAGTACCCTGTAAGAATAGCCGGGATTCCATGACCTTCTGCATGGATTCATTCACACGCATCTCACCAGACTTTGCCTGACTGAGGGTTGCCAGATACGATGAGGCTTGTTGAGCAATGCTATCTATGTGCTGTTGTTGAGCATCTCTCTGGATCTGTGTAAGAGTACTGTTCAATTCCACTGACATTGCATGCATCTCTTCAACCTTCTTTGTCAAGCCTGGTACACCCTGATTATTCTGAATCGCTTGAATCTTCTCCCAGATCTCTTCAGGGAGACCCTGGGTCACTTGAGCCGCATTCAACTGTCAATTATCTCTTTCCAATCGTTCCTACCACATCCTCTACATGCAGCGACTCCTTCTTCTCCTTCAACTCCTGATTATATGTCTCGAGTTCTGAGATACCCTTGGCCAACTCTGTCTGTACATACTCATGATAGCGTTCCAGTGACTGCGTCACCTACACTCAAACGCTCCCCTTAGTCCTACGCTAACTGACACCATGCCTCGGAAAGCATCTTCGGTGATAGCAGGGATATTGGGCTCGCCTAAAGGATGCAGAATACGCCCATCCACTTTGGGGAATGACTCCTTCTTTGCTTCCATTTGCAACTACACATCAAATATGGTTCACTCACTCACATAGATTCGATTCATTCGCATATCATTAGTGTACTTAGTAGTGAGAGTAGATCGTAATGACTCCATCTCCTGTTTTAATTCAGCACTCAATGAACGACCATACTTATTGTTTACCTCCTCGAGAAGTCTCTACACATTACCCCCTCTGCTGACTCTAACCTTGGCTTCGGCAATCATGCCCAAAGCAAGACCACAGTTTGTGGGATCCGCCTCAACATTGGCTTCACAATTCTCAATCAGACACAGTAAACCGCGTATCTCACAGAGAGAACCCAAAATCTAGGCTAAACTGAGACAATGACTCCTACACTACAGCGCTGAGCAAATGAAAAGCCACTGGATCCACAGTTATTGAAAGCCGCAGATGCATCAAGGAACATTTTCTGACAACCAAACATGATCACAGCCATTGCGTAGGGCTTCGTACCCGACAGCTCAGCCTTCTTCATCACAGCGAGTTGTTCCATACCGTGTGTATAATTCTCAAACTACAGTGAATTCCGACAACAACACATACACCTAGCAGGCCATTATCTGTCATATCCCAACTCATCTGAACAGTAGAGAACGACTGAGAGAGGTGCTGACGAATATAGGCAAAACAGGAAGCAGCCTCCTTATACTCGTTAATACATTGTTGAACATTCTCCATCGAGGAAGTCCTCTATGTGTGAGGATGTTCAGTAAAACCGAACTGTGATATACCCATAAGCAGCTTGAGAATGAAGAGCTGCAAGACAAAACATTACACTTCCAAGTTCATAGTTAAAGTTATAGGTACTGACACCATTCTTTCCATTAATATCATACCACTTCACAGACAGACCCACAGGCTATAGATCACCTTTTACCTGAACAACTACTTTCTCTTCTAAGACTGGAAAAGCGCCAACAATCTGCTTAACATATGTAAAGTATGTTGTCATTGATGTAATATCATCATCCGTGGAGTACTTCTTCATCATTTGCACGGTCTTACGATTCTCCTCAATAACAGTCATAAGTTGCTTCAGATTACCGTAACTTTCCTACGTCAAATGGAAGAGTAAATTCTTACAACAGTTAGAGTAGACTTGCCATACTTGAGAAGGGGAGATGATAGGTCAGCCTTGTTTGTTGATTTGAGAGGTATTTGAGCATACATTGTTCTTGAATGGATTTCTATAAAGATAATGTGCTTGTTGCAGTTCAAGAACTGGATACGGAATATGTTCATCCAATCAAATCTAAGAAGTTTACTTTCGTTCTTCTCTGAAACAACAAGATTTTGGTATTGAGTGTGCTATTCATTCGTACCGTGAGTCTGTGACTTGAGTTTGCATTTGGTGAGTATATTTGATGATGTCATATCCTTCTCTGGGAACTATTCCAGAAGCTAATACATCATCCAATGGAACTGATGACTACTCCTTATCGGATGGGGATGAGGGATTTGAAGAGACAAGTGAATACTCTGACGAGAGTGAGTCCGTACAACTATCAGAAGATGAAGAAGCATCTAGCGGTACGAAATAGAATGAATTGTGATTATATAGCTTCTTCAAGAGAATCTTACTCTGAACACGATAGTGATACCTCTGTCCAGCACTCTTTTGTTTCTAAATTAACTCCTTTTGAAGTTCACTTCAATCTTCACTTTCACAACTAGAACAAGGGAGAGTTTGATAAAGTCCAAACGTCAATCCGAAGAAGAGTACGTACTGTGGACTGGATATGATTAAAGCCAATCACTGCAGTGAAAGGAATAGGACCGACCAGTGATCCTCCATTCGCTTTCCATCCTTCGCTGTTGAAGACTGAGAATCGGAACAGTACCTATCGTCAGCGGATGTTTCCTCCTACTGAATTGGAATCTCCGAAGAACAGTCGGAACCTTCGTCCTCCTCGTGGCGACGTGCGTTCAGATAGAGAACATTTCGCCCCTGAGGACTTGAAACCAGCATTTCAAGATATTCCATCTCCAATTTCCAGAAATATTGATGAACTCGTCGTAAATGTCTATTTGTAGGAGAGATACGTAGGATGCGGAGAAACGGCAGTACGAGCAAGCAGTATTGACTCAAACAGAACGTCAGGAATATCAACGAATGGAAGTGGAGAGAAGAGAAAATGAATTAACAATTCGGCAGTTAGTGAGTACTAAAGAGACGGTTAATAGCTAGCGATCCGAAGTTAGTCAACTGTTTTATGAGTACTGTGATATGCAAAAGCAGCAAACAGAAGAACTGCATGTATGAGAAAGAAAGAGGTAAAGAGTAGATGATGGAAGGAATGGAACAGGAGTATATTCAGAATTTACAAGTTCCAGAACTCTCTAAAATGCGTAAGGTAAAAATGAGAGAGGAAGACGAAGAATAGGAATTTTGTAATCAATTTGAGAAGCGCCAGCGAGACATTCTGAGTCAGATAGAAGATAAATATGAGAAACCGGTGAATCGAATGTACAGTAACACCCAAGCCATTGCACGGAATATGGTGAGAGAAGCGAATGGAGAAATGATGAATAGAGTCGATCTCTCTTGGGTCGAATTATATTTGCAGTGGTATGGTTAATGGAATTTGTTTGGAATTGGTGTAAGACAGAATGGGTTCGAGTATCAACGATGCAGCGTGCTCAAGATGAGATTACCGTGGATCGAATGGCGAGTTCCAAGGGAAAGCAAGTATCTAGGAAAAGGAAGGGAACAAGAAAATCGAACCGAAAACGATCTTATATATGTTTAATGAAACAACCCAAATCATTTTTCACATTATACACTTTCATGAACTCTTTATAAATGTTTTCCACACAGCAAACAATTCGTCTCCTCTTTAGGAACTAAAGCATGACAATGGGGACAACAGATTTCATTTGAATTTTTCATGTCTTTCTGATAAGTGGCATCGAGTCTGCTTCTCGCTGCTTGTCGATCCTCGATCTTCTTTCTCAACTTTTCATACTGTGTTACTTTAGACAAATGCTGGTTGTATACATTGATCAGAGCCGCCGATTTAAATGCCACCCTTTCCAACACATCAAAGCTGTGGTGAATAATACTGAACACGCGTTGGCGCTCCTTCAGAACAGGTGAGCTGTTGATGATGCGATTCAGCACATCCACAACATGTCTCAACTGCTCAATACGAGATGCAAACACATTCTTGGATGCCACCACAGTATCGATAAAGGGTTGAATCAGTGAATAGGATTTCGAAAACAGGTCAGTAGAATTGGCTTTGCAATCACGGACCATCACTTCGCTGCGTACATAACTATCATTCTTGGCTACTTGTTGAAGATTCTGTACTTCCTTCTTCAGATTTTCTTCTGTTACCTCCATCTCCTTAATAAAGGTTTTATAGTCCTCAATTTGTTGCAATACACTCTTATCTGAGGCACAAGGAGGAATCTGAATTTTGAAATCTGCCTCAGATAACTCAAACCACTTCATATTGTCTCTGATTTGCTTCACCATTTCATTCACTTCCTTCTTTTCTGCCTCCACCTCCACCAGTGACTCTCTTAATGCGCGAAGGCGTCGGAAGACGTATGGAAAATCAATGAATAAGTCACTACTATTCATTTCCCATATTCTTGCTCACTCATCATCAACATCGTCCTCTACCTGCTCTTCATGAAGATCACTTTCTAATATATCCAGCTTCGTGATAATGGAGTTATATAAGGACATCACAGCATTCTCATAGTCAAGCATAGTCTGCAACACTCGCTCTTTCTTGCATCGATCCAGTTCACTCTTTACAGACTTCGGGAGTGCAGTTTGATCAATAGCACATAACTACAATTCAAATTCATATTTCTTGTCTACCATTCCTTCTATATCACATTTCTGATACTCTTCAAGAACTTCTCTCACTGGTTGTATATCCTGGTTCAGATGATTCTGAACAAAAAGAGAATATTCGCTTATCATTTCTTTCATGCGTGCCGGTACAACCTCCTCAAAGAAAGTTTCATTGGTTGTTGGCAACGCTACTTCCAGAATGTAGTATTTCTCATAAGGAGTGATTTCCGGTATCGACTGCACATTAACAGAAGGACCACTCTAATGATAACTGAGAGTATCTTCAACTACATAGAATCGAAACTCACTATAGGCCTGTTTGTTCAATACCTTAGCTTGAGCTATAAGATCACGTACCTCGCGAATGATTCGAGCTGTTGACTTTTGCTTCATGAACCAATCTTCTTTTTCCTATTAGATTACTATCCACATCGAGTCATACCATAATCATCTTAGTGATTGCGATGACTTTGGAACAGGGATTGTCAATTCTATCCTTATTATTCATGAAGTGTTTACACTGACATAACCGACCTTTTAACTTATAGTACGTAATATGGGCCTACTGTTGAGCTATTGCTAGATAAGTACATTAAAGAAATCAGAATAGGAAAAAGGAATCCCGGAAGCTGTGAGTTGTTTCTGTGCTTTCTGAAGAAGCGTAACTGATCCTTCACACAATGCACTTATAGCTAGAGGACTTGTACCCTTGAGCTCGGCTTTGCAACAATAAACCATTTGGACCATTGCTCTATACACTGCTTCAATCTATGGGTTACCCCACTTGACGACTCGAACAGCTAATAACCCATGATAGGTCATTTCCCATGAAGCATTTGTTGAATCATAGGAAATATAATAATCCTTTAGAATATCTGTAATGACACTGGCTGCTTGGGCATAACAATCTCGTGCTTGATTCAAAGATTCTTCTGAAGAGTACTACAGTTGACAAGATAGCAATACTCTGAACCTGGAGACATTCTGCTGCTTGCTTTACCATTGCAGTAGATAAATTGAACAACACGCAAGCACATTCATAGAATAGATTGAATGTATGGACCATTTTATCTTCATCCATACCACTCCATACCACTTCCACTTCAAGAGGCTAAAGATTACCTTTGCAGTTTGTTGTTACGTATTTATTCTGCAATGGAATAAAACGAATAATCTGCCGTAAGTCTCGGTAGTAATCTTTTAGTTGCAGGATCGCAGCTGAAGTTTGTTTTTGGTCCAGGTTGATAATCTGCTTCCGTTCAATTTCTATTCTTCGTAAAAATAGTCCTAGTTCAGTATAAGCAGACTAGATTGGATATAATCAACGCATCCTACAGGAGGTATGCTTCCTTTCTTATACGAAAGAACTTTAGATGCAAGGTTGATATTCGATGAATGCTTATAGTTTGGAACAAAGAACATTTCTGTCAGTTCAGTTAAAAAACTCTTTGCTAATAAACTATAACAAATATGGGTTTTTAATAAATATTAATACTAAAGATTCTTGTCTGTTGATGACAGCAGGTAATGGAACATATCATTCACACTTTCCGGCTTTCCTCCCCCATTAAGTTTGTAATATTCCATAGTTACCTTATGAAAGGCTTCCTATGGTTAAATGAAATCCATTAACTCACATGGAAAGAATCACGCATTGCTCTATCTATTTGATTAACAATAAGTTGAACTCGATCTACTACTCTTCTTCAAATAAGAAAATAAATGCAAAACTCACCTAGGGGGAGTGATCCCCTTATTTTTAAGGATCCCAGATAACATAGGACCAGTATAATTTCCATATATATTATTAAACACGTCAAACGGAGTGATTCGGCGCACTCGATAATCAACATACTCACTCTTGACTTCTAAAGATGATGCTATTATTCTGCACTTACCTTTACTTCTCAGTAGGATATCCATTTCAAGCAAATGAATCAACATATCTCTGGAATCGCTTTCTTTGAAATAGACCTTTCTCTTATTCAACTCAATTTTCAGTTGCTCAGTTGGAAGAATGAGTGGTAAAACTGAACTGTCACAAAGGTATACATTTGCAGCTTGACTAAGTTGTTAAGATAGCACCTGAATATTATTTGAAAGGATATGACAAAGTATTGTAGAGTGAGTACACTAGCTGAATCTGACTATCCGGAATATCAGTGAACTGAATATCCATCATTGTTAGTCCTTCTCGTAGATCTGCGCTCCACAATGTTGGAATATCATCCTCCATTGTTAAGGAAGCTTGCATAAGAAACGAATTATCACAATCAGACTGATCCGAATCAATCTTCATATCATTACAGAAAAAAGAATTACATAAGATGAATTGAGTTTGATAGCTTTTCCAATTGCATCAGGCGTTTCCTACTATTTCAATCAAAATATGGTACCACTTCTTTATTAAAAATACATTCTTCAGGAATAATTCTGATTTTCACTTCTTTTATATGATCTTCATCTTTTTCCATATACTTTCGTTTTAACTGCAACTTAGATACACTACTACCATCCTCCGAAGGTTCAAACATAACTACATTAGACATAAAAACACATTGATAAGCTTGGCCTCTGAAGTTGCACTAGTTGCTTGGGGAATTACTTAGCAAGTGTGATAATAGAATTGCTTAGTTCTTTACAGGATATCTTATCAATGTGCTGGTTTACATATTTAATCTATAGTCTACTGATTCACATTTATCAAATATCGGTATTGAAGCTGTTATTAGGTTCGATCAATCAATGCAATGACGATGAATAATTTTGAATACATAAGGAAGTGTGTGAATTGAAAATTTAT
>JANPWN010000746.1:0-18820 GCA_027406425.1 Blastocystis sp. subtype 8
ACAGCCATAGGAAGACCCACATATCCGAGGCCTACAACACAAATCTTGAGATCACCAAACTCCATGCTATAAGAAAACAATTGTGAGTCTTTCAAAAGAATATGATCACCCTCTCACAGAAATGAAAAATCTCCGTACATAACGCATATGATGAAACCCCCTACCGAAAAACAACTGCCGTATTCGTAATAAACAACGATGAAAAAGCAAGTATAAAACTACATAGAGGGGTTTATTAAGGAGTATACACCTGATAACCTTCCCAGGTATCTACCAGTCGAAGTAACTTCAATTGCAAATCGCTCTTCTTCAGTAAGGTGAATGCTAAGAACTCCCTATCTGTGATGTCATGATCAGAATCAACTCACTTGTACATATATGGATCCCACTTCCACAAGAACTGCTACATGAAGTGGAAGACAAGCATAATTTGTCACTTTATGATTAATCACAAAGTTACCATTGATAAGTGTTCCCGAACCTTCAAGACTGTTCAGTGTGTTCTTTCTATTGAACAGATATCCATTTCGCAACACCTGTTCCTACAAATGAAGAATTAACACGAAAAGTACGAGTCGCTCATCCCATATAATATCTTCGCAAGGAAGAGGGCAACACACTTTGATAGCAGTGATTTTATCTGATCCAAACTCCATCTGGAAATCAGTCATACGCAAGTGAAGTGGCTGATTATAACTCTCTCGGAACCATTGAGTTTCCTTCCCTTCCTCTTCTTTCAACACAAATTCACATATAACTGGTCGATGATCAGATTTCCGAACCTCCTCACACATTTGGTAGTCACTACAATCAATTCATTCAACTGACCCTACCCTGCAACCTGGAATAATTCATTACATCCAGGAAGGGAATGCCAAATGATGCGATCCACGTAAGAAGGGATTCGAACAGAATGATCAGCAGCCTTTGTTTTGTAAACACATCGAATATCCTCCATATTCGAAAAATCCAAGCACATTCCCTTCTCCTTCTTTTCCAATTTGAAGGTGGGAGGGAAGCAAATTGGCGCTTCTTGGTAATTCAAGAATAATATCTTCTTATTAATCAGATCCTGTAACTGATCTTTAGCTACTAACACCGAGTAATCATTACTCTTCGCCCCATTGGAAATACCTTTGAATACTTCGTCAAGGTTCGTTTCATCCAAACGGAAATTCAAATCTCCGGCCATAATCTGATCATCATCACCAATAATAAGCATACAATATAATGATAAACATAGGAGCAGTCCCACTTCATCAGTCCGATATACTCTGGAGAAAATGCAGATAATGTACAACGAACATTCTGAATACGTTGACTTAAGTGACTCTTTCCCTATATCTCACTATCTAATCAATATTTCAACCCTCAAATCGGAAGCAAAGTGCGATCCTACAAAAAGAAGGGAATGACGACCAAATCGCAACGAAATACCGACAGAGCCCTTATTTCCTAATCTACAGACTCCTAGATTAAATCCTTCACACACTGCAGAAGGTGAGAGAACTGTGAAATCAGATGCAATCGATTTGCGAACTGCAGCTACCACAGTGATCGTACCATGATAACCAAGAATCTTTAGTCGTGATCCAATTGATTCAGATCGAATAAAATACTCCTGATTCTTGGAATTCACAAACTCATTGACTGCTTGAATACTCTTAGCAGGAGACATACATTCTTGTAAAGAAAACAAGTAGACGTCCTTTCCCTCAGGTAGAAGATTAGTAAGATCCATCAATGACAAATACTTCTCACCACAATTAAATGAATGAACAATGATAGAAAGATTCTTAACTTCCATTGGTGAAATGCGTATAGAAGTACTGTTGTGAATTACAAGAGAAAGGCCTACCTTGGAATCAACGAATCGACTGGAGATTCACGTTCTTGGTATATCCACATGAAAAAAGTCAGTAGTAGAGTCATGCTCTCGACTCCAAATAACAACAGCACATTGAGAGCAGAGAAGTTGTGAAGATTCCACTCCGTAGTGGTAATGAAGAGAATACAGATGAGAGATGAAGTCCAAACTAGTGTAAAAGACCTGGCTTTGATTCGCGTTTTGAATGCAGTAGAGAACATAAGAGGAGGAAGCGAATTGAAGAGTTGATACAGATACCGGATTTGGACGATTACTAAAACTATCAGAGTAGGATTAGTTATATAACGATCTCTATAGTCCAGTACAATCCTAGAGATAACTCGACTCACTCTATAATGACCATTGATGAGAAGATGTATGATCCGAAGGGATCCAAACATAAACTAATCCAAGGAGAAGTGGGACAAGAGAACAGATTAAAACGTAGAAATGCTTCTATACATCAAGAAGAGAATAGGCATAAACATGCTGATCATTCTGCTGAGGCACAATCCTGGCAAAGTGGTGTAAAAGGCAAGTGACCCAACACATACTCGACAGTAGGAACACTTCCCTCATGTAATCCATTAGTTTCATTGGAACTCCCGAAAGATTAACAATCCATTCAATTAATCCACAAAGAGATAAGAGCAGAGACTACAGAATTACTGAACTTCTTGATAAGTACATAAGATACAATATGTAATAAAATACGTACACTTAGTATTGTATTTTGAAAGGTGTGTCGATGGAGAAAAAGGATCTACTTCTCAATGCATATAAACTGACATACAATAGATGCAGAACACATTGACAGTGTGAATCCAGTCCAGCCGACGATTGAAAGGACTTGTTCACTAATCATGAATGTAATTATGGACTTCTTTTTGTTTCACTGCTCCATTTCTGTTTTCCTAAATATGTAATTCAGTAATCACTAACTGAGAACTGTTTCGCTATTCTTATTAGTATACAAAACTAAATAACTTTAAGTGGGTGTGTAGCTCAAATGGTAGAGTGATCCCTTCGCAAGGGATAGGTAGCGGGATCGATGCCCGCCTCATCCAACTTTTCTTTTTCATTTCATGTGGTCAATCTATTATGCTTTGGCTTCTTTCCTGTTGGGAGCGCTAACGGCCATTCTGACTCGTTTCGTTTCTTGAGAGTGATGATGAGTAGAGCCTTCCCAAACGAAGTCGCCCATAGTTGGGATGGAACTGAAAATGGATTCTCAAATCAATTCGGCAGTAAGCAAGAAGAATCAAGACTTACTGGCGATAGAGAAGAGTAATAGTACCATTTTCAATGATGGAATACCTAAGCAATTTCATTATGATGAATACAGAGAGTTAGATGCGCATCTTACTGAGCGTTATGGATTACCTTTCACTTACAAACGACTAAAACCAGAGGTGTATCATTACATTCCCTATGGTTACGATTATCGATATCTTGCAGAACCTACTAACTTTTGCTCAAGGAACACCTTTATGGTGGTAATGATTATGTCAACAGTAAAGAAGCCTGAGGAAAGAGAAGTTCTTCGTCGAACTTGGTTCAAGGATCGGGTGATTGAAGGAAAGGAAGTGAAGTATCTGTTTATCGTTTCAAGTAGTCCTAATGCAACTGTAAACTATATGATTGACGAAGAGGCGAGACGATATAATGATATTCTCCACATGGACCACTTGGATTCGTATAATAACATTACAATGAGCATTATGAACACTTTCAACTGGTTACATCGCAACTGTCATTCGATTCGATACATTTTGAAAGGAGATCCAGACTCTTATTTTAATATGCCGAAGATCATCAACTGGTTGGACAGCTTGCCTCCCGAACGTCAAAAACGACTCTATCATGGATCCTGTTTCATCACTTCTTTTTTCATTCGGAAGCCTGGTTATAAGTGGGATACACCATTTGCCGTTGACAAGAACGATTTGGCTTGGCCTTATTGTGTGGGTGTTGGGTATGTAATTTCTGCAGATCTCCTTGCTCCTATGGTTCTGGCTTCTCGGCACTATCCTTACATGTTACGAACAGAAGATATGAGTATAGGATTAGCTGCTTTGATGTTAAATGTGACACCATATCGATATCATGACTACTACTGGACCCCTCCAGAGAAGTCGCATTATGGCTACATCAATCGCTGTAAATGGAAAGATTATTTCGATTTTCATAAAATTCCTTTGGGAGACGTAGAGAAGATTCATTCTGTGTTCAATGGTTCGTCCATAAAGTGCTAGTGATCGTTTGTTCAAACAAGCAAAAGTACAAAAGCGCTATCAGAACAGTCACTGCTAGCCAGAATACACTGCTCAACACTAAAGTAACTACAAAGACGGTCTTTTGAGTTTTATGACTACTGTTAATCCAAAAACCAGATATTACTGACAAAGATACATCGCTGCTGCAGTACCAAGAAAACCACCTATAACTGTGGACGTAAGTAACACTTTCTCTGGTATCCTCCATCTGTGATTTGCAGCTTTCCATTTGTCGACTGCATACTAGATGTCAAATGAAACACTGCAGTACATACTAGGACAAAAGAGATGACTCCAGTGATAAGATAGTATTTACAAAAGTTCAGTGCAGCACGGATCATGTCAAAATACAACTCCTTTTGCAAACTTCAGAATCGATAGAATGGACTGTTAAAGGGAAATCAGAATCTGATATTACACCTCTACGTAGACGGTTATGTAGAAAACTCTCTCCGTTGAGAAAACACTATTTCTTTTTGTATGTTTAGGATCCTGCATTCATGAATATCTGTTTACTGCGTAGTGGTGTCTTGAGGTCTTGCTTGATGGAAACAAGGGCCTGTCAAATCGTTCTCTTACAAAGTCAAACAGTGCGTTGCTTTACCTTTAAACGACAGACTGAGTTATCAAGAAAAGAGAGAGAGATCATTCGGTGGGCCACGAGTCAAATGCTTATTTCTAGCCGTCGTCATGTAAAAGAAGGTAATATCATTACTTATGTTGGTGCTAGTGTTAACGTACTGTTATCTGGCATGAAGGTGAATGTATTTTCATCGGATTATTTACTAGGCAGTTTCTGGATATTTACTGCATTCACCAGCGTTGATAGCAGGTAGTGATTGAGATAATGGGCATGATGAGTGTAGATGCTGTTCACAGTTTATCAGATTTGATTGCAGATGGTATGGCACTGATCACAGTAAAAAAGAGTCGGCAGGATCCCGATCCTCTGTATCCGTAGGAGAATACTTCCCATCTGAAATATAGTTATGGTCATGGAAAGGTAGAAGCACTTGGATCTATGGGGATTGCCTTGTTTCTTATGGGTACAGCGGTAATGATTGGTTGGGATAGTTATCTTGCGCTTCAAGATGTGTTAGTGAACCAAACAGTCAACGATTATGGTGCTTCGCAAGACATCTGGACCTATGTGGTAGGAATCATACTCTCTATTCATCTCAGAGTGGTCCTGGAGTTTTATGTTTCAGTATTATCGCCAAGGAAATTCTCTATCGCGTAACAAAGAAAATAGGAGAAAGGAACAATAGTAGTGTCTTGGTGGCTAATGCGTATCACCATCGCTCTGATGTCTGGGCTTCCTTAGTAGCACTTGTTGGACTAGGAGGATCATATTTGGGGTATCCATAATTGGGCACTTTGTAAAAGGTAGAATTCCATGGTTTGATCCGGTTGGTGGAATTGCTGTTGGTGTATTGATTGCAAAAACTGGTATTGATCTATTAAGTGGGAATTACTACAATTTGATGGATCGACAAGATTTGGATGAAAACAAGTCGATGATCGACCATCGTAATGGAGATTAATGAATATAAGAAATAGTGAAGGAACAAGGAATTCCATGTTGTTCATTGCGACATCGTCATCATGGTCCTTTGATGTATGTGGATCTAAAAATAGAAGTAGATCCAGAAATGTCAGCGGAGAAGATGACAGAGGTAAGTATATGAGGAGGAAGTGAGAGAAAGATGGAGAAGAAGGTACGTCAAGTCTTGTGTGAGGATTATGAAGATATTGAAGAAGTGCTGGTTGGTTTTCAACTGAAAGGAGATACACTAAAGGTTTATTCTGAATGATATGTTTGTTGGTGAACTAGTAAACACATTGGATAAACAAACAACTGAAAATTACTCCAAAGGTTGACGAATATCCTTATATTCATAGGTTTCAATAATATCCCCTGGTTTGAAATCCTATATATTACATATTCAGTTCATTCTCACGGTAAAATTCTGAATCTGAATTCCACACTCCTTCCCTTCAATCACACTTTCTACCTCATCTTTGAAATGCTTCATAGAATCAAATGTAGTACCTTTGAAAATCACCTATCTTTTACTCAGTTCTCTCTTTCTCACATTGGACTCTCGTACAATTCTATACACAGCTTGTCTTGCCAGAGTACCAGATAGTACTCTACATCCAGCAATCAATGAGTTCTTGTCTGATGACTCAAAAGTCTATTCATCAATCAACATATCAGACGTCACTTGGACTACTTGAGCAGAAGCAGTGACCACAGGAGCATTCACAATGGGCATGAATTCAACCGCTTTCTGCTTCATCTAAACTCATACTCTCACTGGATCCTTACATCATCAAGGATTGAATAAATAATGTTTCCCGACACACTCACCACATGAAGATTCTTAATTAATTTCTGTATCTTCCCTTCATATCAATCCTCCATCTCTCTCTCACCTGGAGTCTTTGCATTAAAGCATACCATCATGCCTTTGCAGTCATGAGTCAGTTCCACATCACTCTGATTTACAACGCCCATATTAGCATTCACAACCTGGAACTCAGCATTCTTCAACTTGGAGTTCATTCCTTCAATTTCATGTCGTAACGCCTAGAAATCATTTACTCATTCATCTCTCACTTGAATGCTCCCATCAACATCTGTCTTTAAAATTAATGGAATGACGGTTTTTGTGACTTCTTCTGGCACCTTTTCTCCCGATTTCTTCGCTGTTAACATCTTCTGACGAGCAAGTCGTCTTTGTCGATAGCTAACCACAGCTGCTGCCTCACTTTCATTCTTAACCTCCAATAACCACTCTCCACTGTTCACTGTTCGATTGATTCCACTCACTTCCACAGTATCTCCTGCATATCCCTTTTGGACACTTTTTCCGGAATTCCAAATTTGTTTAATCCGACCATATTCAGTACCAATAACACACACGGAACCAACCTTCAATTGCCCCCATCGAATAACTGTGTTGATCACAGTCCCCACGCCTTCTCTCATATTCGATTCAAGAACAACAGCTTCTCCGGGAGCATTTCGATCAGCTCGAATCTCCTGAAGCAGTCCTTCTTCATAGAGAGTGTGCTTAAGCTGATCGATTCCATCTCCTGTGATACTGTCAATACCCACTATACTCACATCTCCTCCAAATGGAATAGTAACAATATCATAATCTAGCAATTCTGTGCTGATTCTTTTAATTGCTTGTTCTTTATTAACTGTCTTCTTTCCACATTTTGTGACTGCCACAACAAATGGAGTGTGAGTGCTCTGAATGATATCAATTACTTCTTTTGTTTGTTCTTTGATTCCATCGTCAGCAGCAATAATTAACAGAATAATATCTGTTGCGGTAGCACCACGTTTTCGCATCGTGGCAAATGCAGCGTGACCTGGAGTATCAATGAAGGTAATCCGATTAGAGTTGTCTAACATCACGTTGAAACTCGAAATAGCTTGGGTGATTCCTCCTGCTTCGTTTGCCGCTACACTGGTTTTCCTCAGATAATCAAGAAGGGTGGTTTTCCCATGATCGACATGACCCATAACAGCAATTACAGGCGGTCGAGGTGGAAGTGTAGTTGGTGATTCCTGCATGATGTGCGGTTGGATGTTAAATCGATTCTTCACACGAACCTCAATGTCTTCATCCATTGCAAGCAATTCTACAACATCACAACTCACCAAATCGTCTTTGGAATTGATTCCCTCTTGGATCTCACGAATTCGAGATAAGCATTCTTTTACTGGAATTCCAAGTAACTGAGAGACTTTGAATACAGAAACTTCTTCTTCGACTGTTATGACTTTGTTTGATGAATGCTGCTTCTTTTTGCGTTGAGTGGAATTCGTTGGTAAAGAATTCGTTGGATTTGAGTCAGTGGTCAAAGTTGAAACAGAAGCCGCATTTGAGACAGCAGTTGCATTCTCGACGAGCGTTTCATCAAACAATGGTTTTGATGCTGTAACTGCTTCATTTGCTTTTAAGACATCACCAAGAAGCGATCCAACACGTAGTTGAGCATTTCTTCGCAATTCATCTAGGTCGATACTTGATTCCTTTACAGGTGTTGTTGTAGGTTGCTCGGAAACAATGATATTGCTCCGTTCACGATCTTCACGTTCCATTTTTTCGATCTCACTATTGAAAGGATCTTCAAAATCAAGAGTACTGCTGCTCTGTGATACTACGTCCAATTGATCTGTGAACGGAAGCGATGAATTCATTCTAAGAGCATCTCGAGACGATTGATAAAAAGAATCTCTTTTTGTTACAGGACCATCTAGGTTGAGAACTTCGGACAGATTTCCAATTTTTGGGGAAGAATCATTCGACTGATTCATAGGATGCAAAAAGGAGAATATTGATGGAAGAGGTTTCGAATCCTTATTACTGGCCAGAAGTGACATTGTATCAGTGATCTGAATCGGAAGTGGAGGCAATTCACTCATTTCCTTTGGAGAGGTAGTTTTTGAAGACAGAACGATCTTCTCCTTTCTCTTCTTCTTTTTTGATACTTTCGAGCTGTCCACCGCAACTTTAGGATCCTTAACTGTCTCAGTACCAGCAGAAACACTAAAGGATGACTGTGATTTTACGATTTCATCAATAATCGAAGAACCAAACTCAGATGGCCTAGAAGGTTCGGGAGTCTGTTTTGATTGGCTCTTCTTCCCTTTCTTTCCATCTACCAATAAGTAACAGACCAAAACAATCCAACTTGATACCGTAGTAGAATTGGCTGTATTAAGTTCTTTTGTAAGTTCATCTACTTTTTTCTTGCATTGGTTGTATTGTTCTACCAGTTGTTTGACTGTATCCATCTCTGGTTGCATTGAGGCAATCCCAACTTTCACTGCTCTCCTCAAAGTCTCTTGCTTTGCAGTTGCCAGTTGCTCTTGCACTGAAAAAAGCATATTCTTTGCCTTCTTCAATTGCAGAGGCAAATCAACCTTCTTTGCAGCATTTCTCAGCATTTATGGCAACAGAAAAGAGAGCCTTGATAATGTGAGAAAGACACAACAACAAAAGAAATGATTATGGTGAGACAACAAACATCACTTAGGGAATTGTTTCAATACTGTTGTTATAGGGAGGATAATGGAAGTCTTCAACCGTAAAGACACCTTCGTCGATCTTCTTTTGCACTGTAGGGAATACACGATGCATTTCCTTCATCAGATGACGAATTGTTTTGCAAACTTCTAGAAACCCATCTTCTCCCCACCACTTGGTCTGATTGGCATACAGGCATCTTCCTCCACATTCGTGGAAAATGTCACATGAAGTACAAGGCTCTTCCACACGCTCTGAATTAAATAGCTTCTTTGGGTGGAATCCTTCAAATTAATAATAGATCATAAACATACCTTTTGCATTTATGTTGGTAATGCAATTCCATTCAGCTGCAATAGGGCAGCTACTCACACCTCCACCAGTAGTAATGCTACGAATGAGTTATCTATTCATCAGTCACTTAAAAGCAGTCAATCCAGAACCGCATCGAACTCCAGAAACCTTCTCGCCAATCAAAAAACTACAATTAGAAATTACTGTCCATATCAAACCTATAGAGAATACCTGTAAAAGGAGCAATTGGGAGAATCACATCATCCTCTCGTAACTGTCGCTCAAACTCATCTGCAAGACGCGTGATACCGGGATTATAACTCTCATCACGCCATTTGCACCATTCCTCAATTCGATGCTCTTCAGGGGTATCCCAATTACAGTCCAATTGCCAGTGAACATGGGGGAAGCCAACCTTAATGAGATGTGATTATGAAGGATACAGTTAGAGTAATTTCATTAGGATATGCATTACTTCCTCATAAATGTCACCATGCTGCTCGACAGAAACTGTCATTCGAGCAACAATATCATTCTTGAAACCTACACTCTTGATGTACGCGACATTCTCCATGATACGTTCATATGTACCTTGACCACGACAACAATTAGTGACCTGAGGGCGACCATCGATAGAACAGAGAATTGTGTTAACACGAAGCAAGTAGTCAAGTTTGACTGTTTTCAACAGTGTAGCGTTCGTCTAGAGATAAGATAGGTAGATGACAGGAACCTGAAAGCAATACTTTGCATTAGGGAACATGTCCATGATCTTATAGATTGTACGTGTTTTCAGGAGAGGTTCACCTCCATAGAAACAGATACACAAATCTTCAATCTCCCTTTTATTTAGAAATAAGAAAAAACGCATACTTAAAAGGTTCTAACTTGGAAATATCGTAATTCATCTCCTTCGGATGGGTATCTCTTTCGTACTCATCAATCTGGAAATAAACAAAGGATAACAACTCTACCGTGATGTTCTCAATGTCTTCGTAGTTCTCATCAGAGCCACAGTAGGTACAAGTGAGATTACAGCTCTATCCATAACAGCTCTTTCTCTATTTGTACTTGTGTAAGGGTGACAAATACCAGCATCTCCGATTGCTTCAACCAACAGTAGAGAAAACAAGTGATCTTTCCACTCTCCACCTTGTAAGTGTAATCAAATGGCGACTCTTACTGGAATGTAAAAACAAACAATTCATATACTGTCCCTCGTATTGCGTCAAAGAGTGGCTTATTCCTTCTTGTTGTGCTTCTTGGAGAAGCGAAGGTTTCTAAGGAACTTGGGATCAACCTATAGTGTCACATATTCCAGTCAATCCCCACTCCCTTCATGCAACGAGCACGTTGACGTTGAGGCTTCTTGATTCCATTCTTATGGTTCTTGATGCTCTGGTTACGAGCGGTATGATGCTTTTGCTTCACCATTCTATATAACCATTAGTAACTCTCTAATCACTCCCAAAACCGAGAACCGACCAGACAAAAACATGACTAATCTAATACATACCTTCTTCTTAATACAGGACAATAATCTGTGACAAATGGATTGTGGCAAAAGAATCCAGACCCTATTCTTCAAATGGCCCAAACTATATGTACCATTGAATAAGGAATCAGGGCTATTCCATACTATTCGTCAATTACTTCAATTCCTTTCTACTTCTTTGACAGAATATGTCTCGAACATTGTGGATTGGAGATGTGCAAGATAATTGGACTGAAGACTATCTATGTGCACTTATGCGAAATGCAAGTAGCGATTACTCATACCTTTTGATTGGGAATAGAAGGTCTCGTGTCTATCAAACTGATGAGAGATCGGTCGACTAATGAACCTCAAGGTATGTTTTTTGTTAACGTATTGATTTGCTCTAGGATTTGGCTTCATCGATTTTGCAACAGAAGAAGATGCGATTAATGCGTTGAATGGATATAATGGTCGTCCTATTCGTATGAGAGTGTTGTGATCGTTATAGTGTAGCGGGGACTGGGTATACCTTTCGTTTAAATTTCGGAGGAGGTAGTAAGAATATCAATCTAGC
The DNA here is from genome assembly GCA_027406425.1 of Blastocystis sp. subtype 8. Classification (NCBI taxonomy): domain Eukaryota; class Bigyra; order Opalinata; family Blastocystidae; genus Blastocystis; species Blastocystis sp. subtype 8. The sequence goes on from JANPWN010000746.1 coordinate 11,540, forward strand.
TGACAATTACGGATTATACATTGGCGAATTGGAGTCAAGTGTGACAGATGCATTATTGTGGCAGATTTTTAAAGAGAAGTACATTTCGTTTTGTGGAGCCAAAGTGATGCGAGAAACGGGAACTGGAGTGAGTAAGGGTTTTGGATTTATTCAGTTCCGTGCACGTGATGAGGCAGAGAGAGCTCTTCGAGAAATGAATGGATAGTCCTTGTTGATTTTCAATGTGATGTCTAGTGTAATTAATGGTCGTGCTATTCGTCTCAGCTACTCCTCTGCACGTAGTTGGGCTCATGAAGATGATAATTCCACTGTTTCTCCGGATGCTAGTTCTCGATACAATGTGATTATGGAGGGACCTGAGATCCCCAACATTAAACCACCTCCACCAACTCCTGCGATGATTGCAAAAACGTTGGCGAATAACACGAGTGGAGCTGCTGCTCTTGTTGATGCTTACGGGAATGCTTACGAGAATCCGATGTTTGCTTATGATCCAGTGTACCAAGTACGGATGGATTTATGTTTTTATGTAGGCTGCGTATCAAGCAAAACAACGAGAGAAGATGCGACGTATTCAAAATGGAGAGGAAGTGGATGTAAATGATGTAGAAGTGCCAAATGATCGATATAAACCATTTAACGTAGATATGACTAAAGGAATTGATGGTTAGATTCAAGAGGAGAATTCAAAGTTCATCCAGAAAGCTGGGGCAATGTTCGATTTGCCTTCTCTAAATATCCCACAATTGCCTCAGAAATAATTTCATGTTTGTTATTTACTTCGTTTGGCGCCATTTTTGCCACCACTTTGTTTTTGCTTGTTTATGGAAGGTATGGGGAAGTCCACATGGATGTGATGACTAGAGGAGATTGTAGTAACCCTTGCTCTGTTTTACACGGAGGTGGGACGATTGGATAGTAAGCTCAGTAGTAGACGTCACACGAATACGGTGCAGCAATTGACGTGGGAAATATCAAGCGAAACGAAAAGGACCGTGATCGCGCTCTTCTTCTGTTGCTTGTTCAGCGATTGTCTTAAGTATAGGACTGAATATGATGATAATGCACAATTCAACAATCTAGAAACACTGATAGTTCAAAATAATGTTGATACTATCTATACATATGGTTCTGTTGAAACGGGAAAATTGCAGCATATTGCAAAACTACTAGAGCAGTTAGATGTGAAATTACAAATTGTTAAGAAGAGGTGATTGTTGTGTCGATTGTGTTTATTGTAGTGACTTTGCTTCATCGGATGTGGAACACGAGCTATCTGTTCTTGTTGGTGCAGATAATCTCAATTTATATCCTTCCATCCTGCAGATGAAGCTGGCAATGAAAGCAAGTGGAGTTTTGGTTTCTGTTTTCTTTCCTGGAATTGTTGATTCGTAGCAATTACATATGTGCAGTGGGGGATATGTTGGTAAGTACGCACTCCTTCCCTATTCAATTAACAAGTATGGCAGGAGGGTAGTTCTAATGTAATTAGTTATATGCGACTTGATAGTTCTGCGTTGACTACATTGAATGTCTTTCCATTAGAGAAAGTGAAGGACAAAGTGTCTAGTATTTTCGGTTTGCTGAATGTGACAGTAACAACAGGAATGGGAGAACGTTTGCTACGCCGTTGGTTGCGTCAACCTCTTGTAAATGCTGATGAGATAAATCAGCGTCTTGATATTGTTGAGTTGTTCGTTGATGAATATGAAATACGCGAAGAGCTACGAGAGACTGCACTTAAGGGCATCGTTGATGTTGAGAAGTATGTTCGTCGATTGGAACGAAAGGTACGTTTCCGATTACAAGATCTGTATGTTATGTATTTAACAGTGAAGAAATTGGATCCAATTCTGGTAAGTATTCTCTTATCTTTTGATTCGTAGGAGTGCTTGAAGCGATGTTCTCATAAGAATGTCAGTGTGTTGAACACAGTATTCATTGAGCCTCTGAACGAGTTGATTGCTGCATTTACTCCTTTTCTTCAGATGACAGAAAATGTGATTGATTCGAAGTCTTTATCTCTCACACCTCCTGAGTTTAATGTGGCTCCTACTTTCGATGAAGGACTCAAGGAGATTGCGTCCAAGAAGAATGAAACATATAACGAAATTGCTCGAATCTTTGACATGGTCGGAGTTGAGAGGACATTTGATGTATAGTATCGTGAACGCTATCCTCAATTGGAAATCCGTTGTGAGAGGTAAATAATAGGAGAATGATTGATTTCCAGAAATGCTCGTTATGGATATTGTCTTCGTGTGTTAAGCCGTTATAACAATGAAGTGAATTCAATTCCTGGTGTAAGTGTGTTACAAGTATTGAAGAATGGAATTTATTTCACACTTGACGGAGATGAGTCATATTTCATCATTAAATTCAGTTCTAGTGACCTGCGTTCTGTTTCTGCCGAATATGAACAATACACTTCAGAATACAATGTGGCTCAGCAATCTCTTGTTGAGAAAATTACTGAGGTTGCCTTAACATACTTACCTCTCTTTAACATTTTCTCGTCACTTATTTCTCAGATTGATGTCCTTTTGAGTTTCGCTTACGTTTCTTCTACAGCTACTATTCCATATACGCGACCTCAATTCCTTGATATAACTAAAGACAATTGTAGGGAGTTTTACTAGAGAATGAGATACAGATGTGGAGATTCAGAATGCTCGTCATCCATTGCTTGAGATTCAGTCTAATGTACAATTCATCCCTAACAGTTATTCTATGAGTTCCAAGAAGCAGAATGTGGTTATCATAACAGGACCCAATATGGGAGGAAAAAGTACATATATGCGTCAGGTACACATTCCTTTGTGAATTGATAATAAGCTTGGGATCCTTACAATTATGGCTCAGATTGGGTGCTTCGTTCCTGCTGAACATGCAATATTTCCTCCATTCACTGCTCTTTTTACGCGAATTGGAGCTTCTGATAATCAATCACGAGGTGTTTCCACCTTCATGAGTGAGATGATTGATATGTCTAACATTCTGAATGCCTGTCAGAAGAAGAATGAGCGGACTAATAGCTTAATTGTGATTGATGAATTGGGACGAGGCACATCAACGTTTGAATGTGTATCAAGTTTCATAGGTAGATATGACGGACTGGGATTATCATGGGGAATTCTAGAATATATTATTAAAGAGATTCCTCAGTGTTATTGTCTTTTTACAACCCATTACTATGAGTTGACGACAATCGCTAATTCCTTTCCAAATGTGAAAAATATTCATGTTACTGCATCCTGGAAAGAGAATTACATTACCATGTTATATGGAGTTCGGGACGGTCCTTCGGATAAATCTTTTGGTATTAATGTTGCCCAGTTATGCAATTTCCCTCAAGAGATTATTGAAGTAATTACTGGAATGAGGGATTATTTGTAGGATGCGGAGAAGAAGGTCTGGGAACTGGAAGCCATTGCCAAGGCCAACTACGCGGAACGAAATTCGCAGAAACGGGTCTTGGATTCGTCGTTGAATTCAGTTGACTTGAAGATTCGCACTTTACTACAGAGTTCATATATATCGAAGGAGAATGTTGAGGAGCTGATAAATGATATTGAAAGGTTATCCTGACGTGTTTGTTACCGTTTTTGCCCATTCCAGTCTTCATGGCGGCGTCCTTTTCTAATTCGTCCCAATGGTTTGAGTTTACAAATACCATTAAATCGAAGGAACGAATGGATTCATGGAACAACTGATGAAAGATTGTTGGACATCTATTGTTCAAATAACCCTTCCTTATCAAAGGAGGAGATTCAGACAGTGTTTCTAAATTGTACTGCATGTAGATATCCTCTTAGAAGACTTAGTCGTAGTTCTCATGGAAATGGGTAGTAAAAATGATATAAATCAACGTGTTGCTTATTCGGCAGTCATATATTTTCGTAGATTCTATTCCAAGTTGGTGATGACCTGGGAATTAGAGCTAGAATTGGATTTTATCAAGTTCACCCATATTTGGCAGTTCCTACCTGCTTCTACCTCGCTGGAAAGATCGAAGAAATAGGCATTTCAGCATTACGTGTATTATCCTTCTTGGAATCTGTCTGCAAATTACACAAGATAGAACCTTTACAATGGACAGTAGAGGATGTGTTTTGTTGTGAGAATTGTCTTCTCCAAACTATGAACTTCTGTCTATTTCTTCATCATCCTTTCCGACCTCTTCGCCACATGCTTTCAGTTCTACACTGTGATGAGTACCTCCAAACATGTCTGTCATCTCTTCTAGTTTACGTAATATATAGAAATATTTTAAATGACTGTTACTTTACAACTATTCCTCTTTTATACCCTCCATATCTCATCGCAGCGACTACCATCTATATGATGTGTATCTACAATAGTATTGATCCTCAGAAGGTCTTTGAACAGATGGGAATCGAGATGCAGATGGTGAAAGCTATCTGTTCTCATATATGTAAATTTTATGATTCAGGAAAAGAATTATGGCCTGGATCGATTAGCGATACGATTTTGTCTCTTTCTTCTCAGTTTCATAGAGAGTAAGCTGTTTGTTTAAAACGGGGTTTCGGCTGACTCCTATTTGTTCTTGATGGTAGTCATTTCCTATTTATTATGTTTCTTTATGATATGGCCGTTTTCTGTATTTGGTGAAGCTACACTTCAAAGTGAGGACTACAGTGTTGATGGTCCGATTTGTATTTGAATTAATTATCCTTTAGTGTGTGGCTCTTACGTACCCACTTGCACTACCGATGCGTGTAGGCGTTTACACTTTAGCAATTTAACAGCTAGCCCTTGATACAACTGGGTACTTCATCTACGGAGATAGAAAGAAAATGTTTACTTCTCTTGATATGGTTCAAGTTCTCTATCTCACATCTGATTGCAGTGATTCTTCCTATTTGACTAAGACACGTTATGTTTTTGAACTTATAGGAGAATCTAAGGTGGATGTTCAGGATAACATTCCAATGGTAACTGTCTATGGAAGGCCTCTTAAGGCATATGTGACTGTCGACACTGTTAATCTTGGTTCTAATGTGATTTGCAATAATCCGATCACATCACATGTGGAGTTTGATGTGTCAACCAATGTATGTATGGATAAAACAACAGAAAAGGATTTGTTTGCTTCTGTAAAGTCCTTTTTAGGTGAAGCAGAAATACGCACCTTCGTCTTTAGTTGGACAACGAATGGAACGTTGATTGAGGATAATGCGATGACAATTCTTCGTTCCGGTGAATGGGGCTGTTCGGACTTTACAGCAGATGCACCAAAGGATGGAGGATTTGATTTCGCAGCTTGGGTTACTTCACCTATCGGCATTGTAGTAATTGTGGTTATCGTAGTTGTAATTGTTATGATCTTCTTTTTTGTATGCAAGAAAAGACCTAAGCCCAAGAAGATGCCCATTGTTGCAAAGAAAGCCTCTTTTTGAACTGTTTGTTCATTCTAGTTTTCCATCATGAACTATGGAAGTCAAATTGACTACAGTGACAAGTATTACGATGAGCAATATGAATATCGGTATACAATCAGAAGAAATCTGAGTCTTAGTCATGTCACATTACCCAAGGAATTATCAAAGCAAATCCCTTCAGGACAATTACTATCAGAAAAAGAGTGGAGATCACTCGGTATCCAAATGAGTATGGGATGGGAGCATTATGCCACTCATAAGTATGTTCTATATTTGGAAATTTAATTTATCTAGACCCGAACCAAATATTCTGTTGTTTCGGAGGCCCTTAGGGACAAATGGACAGACAGGTAAAGTGGACCCTGAACTTGCAGAGAGACAGAGAAGACAGTTTAGGAAGCAATATGGGCTTGAATAGATATGTTTTGTGGCAGATGCTGTTTTCCCTTTTCGTTGGGGTGTTTGTTTTGATTCACTAGAACATAGCGGAAAGTACTGAAAATATTTACGATTACTACAGTTTGATGGCCAAAATCAAGGCGTTTTTGAAAACCAGTTTCATAAATCGTCGACAATGGAGGGTTTAGACATTGATGAGGAGTCTGACGTTTGTTCTGAGACTAAGAACAATGATGGATTAGGAAATGTCTTTATCAAGGGCGCAGGAGATCATCCGTGAGCAAGCAGACCGGATTCGTCAGTTAGAGGATATTGAAGAAGCATATCACCGGTTACAGAGGGAATATGATCGTTTGAAATCTGACATGACTTCCAAGCAACAGCAACAGGGAAATCCACAGGTAGTTCATATTTGGAGAGAATGAATCACAGAATGATACTATAGCTGCAGAGTTACATGCAGCAAAAGAGACGATTCACGAGAAGGATCGTCGATTACAGTATTTAGAGGAGGCCAATAATCGATTTGTATTCCGAATGAGAAATCTCCAAGTTGAAATTTCAGGGAAGGACAATGAGATTCGTGAGTTGAATCAAGAAATTACCTTTATGAAGAGAAAGCTCGACAAACCAATGGAGATATGTATATACAGAGAATAGATATGAGTATGTAGTGATAAATGAAATCAAGCAGAAGGACTTGATTATTGAGAATTATAAACGTAAGCAGCGCCAAAATCGTAGTGTATCGATAAAAATCGAGGATACGGACAATGAACACCTATCAGCTTCATCCATAGGATCTGTACCTAGCAGTTATGTCGGTGTATGTTTTAGAGTTGGCACGACATTTAGTCTATGAGTCAGCAGAATAGTTGGTATCACGGTCGTCGTCGGTTTATCCGTCAAAACCGTGTAAGTGTTCAAGATGAAACCGAGATCATTAATGAGTGGAATAAAACACTTCAGATCTTTGGTGATCAATGTGATCCTTCTTTTGTGCTTCATTTAAAGGTTTGTTTCTGAGATAATGTTGACATTATAGCAATATGTTCTTTTAAGCATATCCCGTTTGGCGATGCTAGCTAAAGATGTTGACAGTACTGATGAAGGCATTTTCTCTCAATGTTGTTATTTGTGTTCTAGGCCATTTTCCTGTCTTCATAAGTCGCATGTCTGCTTTTATTGTGGTTATCTTTTTTGTCATCAGTGTACTCCAAGAACTCTTCCCTTGGGTCTGAATAATGAGGAAAAGACTGTAGGAATGGAATAGGTGAATAAGGCGCAGATTTGTGTTTTATGTGAGGCTATGTATCGTTTTGTGTATAAGAAAGATGACAATTAGTTTGCTTTTGTTTGTTGAAAGAGTGTACAGTGTGCAAAAATAGGGGAGCGATATTCCACCATTCTGTCAACAAACAAACACATCGATCGACTTATCGGTATCTACGAAGAGAAAGAGTGTTACGACGCTTCCAAC